>APFE031713723.1:0-23755 GCA_000404065.3 Pinus taeda | reverse complement strand
GGAAAGGTGAATTAGAATCTCTAAGCGTTACGGATAACATAAATTTACACAAAAACCATATTGTATATTCTACCTTCATTCTGTGGATGGGTTACTGGCCTCCATGAAATGGAAGATTTCAGTTTCCTCCGCATGGCAAACACAGAGACCACTAATGCCAGAACCACACCTCCCACAATCCCCAATGTTATGGGTAATCATTTAGAGGAACCACCTGACCATGTAATATTTTGTACTGTTATTTATAAAAGTTTGAACAATCAAGTTGTATGATCCCAAGTGGCACAAATCATAAAGTTGCATCCAGTACCCGGGAGAGATAATATATACATTACTAGTACCTGTATTGCTCCTTTTATTCGGCCGAGGAACCTCGACAGGTCCTCTTGGTGGGTTTGCAACGGTATTAGGCACTGTGGAAGTATCAAAAAAGGGGTATACTTCATATCGCACCATGCAGCTTTGCAACATTGCTTGAGCTCCTTGCTTTATAGAACAACAGTCGTAGAGGTTATTCCTTGCAAATTCCAAACAAGATCTGCAGTCCTTGATGGATATATCTCTCCAACACTGAACTTGACCATAAACGGTGAGGCCACCAGAAGAATATGCAACCGATCCTTCAGCGAAACCCTTATTGTCATGAAAAGAAGCCGTCTCAGACAGGTTGGAAAGGAAATTAAAATTAGCGTTCCTAAATTTCTCTAGATTATTTGTGCTGATATCTTTTGCATTCTCCAGGTAATTCCCATCGGTGTATAGTTTTGATAAGAAGCTAGAGTTGTCGAAGGAAGCAGTTATCAAGCCATACTCGACCACCTGTGCTACTTTCGCAGAGTTGTATAAGAGAATCAAGTGCTTCGCGTGAACAATTTGAGCAGATTTCCCGAGATATGCTCCCCCAGCATTGCAGGAGGCCATGAACTCTATTGGGACTTTCGCCATAAGAGGAAGTCTTGAAGCCTGTTTCAGGTGTAATCGCAAGTAGATCATTCGTCATGAGCGTAAAATTTGACCAGAAATTATCTCCTTCGGCCTTGGCAGAAGCGTTATTACAATCATACGAGTGGAACTCTGTCCAAACAACCAAAGGAAAACTGCTAATGAGTAGAAAACCGATGAAAAGAAGGCGAATAGTTGCTTGTTTGCAAGAATTAGCAAGGTATAAATTATAGCCGTTAAAGTTTGTCATGATCTTCAAACTGGCAAGCTCTTTTGTGAAGGATTATGATCAATATGGGATGCAGGCAGCTATAACATTGGTAGAATTAGATGAATGCTCAAGATGAGACTGTGGACAGGGACATTGGTGGAATTAGATCAATGCTCAAGATGAGACTGTGGATAGGGCAGGGAAATCATAAGCAAATTCAACATCCGCAAAAACTTTCCCAAAGTAAAAATATCCCCAACAAAGAAATCTTCAACAAATTTGGAACATAATCAACCTTGTAAATGTTATCATAAAGGATAAAAACGTACTACGCGTGGTTGGAATGTACCATTCGGGCTTGTGAATAAATCGTTAGCCGTCGAAATTGACTGCTGACTTTTACTAAACCAGAGATCCGAGTCCAAGGTTCAAAATTGAAGACTTCATGGACCGTCGAGCCCTTTAACGCATAAAATTATTTCTGATTTTCTTAGCACTATATTTTATTTTTCATTATATGAGTATAACCACATTTACCAGTATATGAAATATATGTACAAATATATATATTTTCTAATATGATTGTCATATATATTTTATTTTTCATTATTGGAGTATAACTACATTTACCAGTATATGAAATATATATACAAATATATATATTTTCTATATGATTGATATGACAATACATTTATCTCAACCACATTTTATGTATTTTTTAAAAACTCATTATTTATAATTATTAATGATTAAACAACCATATTTTATTATTTATGATTATTATTATATATTAATAATATTGGAATAATTATTGATAGGTAATATGTTTAAATAATATTAAAATGTATAATATTTTTATTTAATATTATTTAGTTTTAAATTGATTTAATATTAATTTAATATTTAATTATAAATTTAAAGATAAAAATTAGTAACATTAATTAACAATAATAATTTTAATAACAATAATAATTTTAGTAAATATGGTTAATATAGGTATAATGCTTCATTTCTATTTATTACACAAATCATTCATAAATATATAATAAAAATAACAATAATAATAATAAGAGAAGAAACATTTATCTTCGGTATTTAAGGGTATAGGATATAAAGAAAAAGATATTATGAGAGCTATAGAAAGAGCAAAAAGAAAATTGGTTTCAGAGAAACCTAAAGCCCAAAACCTTCTTCAGTGCGGTAGAGTTTTCCTACCATATATTCAAGGGGTGACAAATAAAATTGCCAAAATCTTAAAAAGGAAAGGCATAGTCACTCAGTTCTCAGCAACTGGAACAATTAAACAGGGTATGAGGTTTGTCAAGGATGATATTGATAGACATCAACTCAAAGGGGTTTATAAAATTGATTGTTCTTGTGGAAAGTGTTACATTGGTGAAACAGGGCGCTCTCTACAGAAAAGACTTAAAGAACATGGGGCAGATATTAAGAATTGAAGGTCTCGTACGTCGGGCCTTGCGGAGCATTCCTCAAAAACGAAACGCCAGGTCTGTTTGGAGAGCGCCTCAATTATTGCAAGAGAGGAACAACATCATAGACAGAAGATTAGGGAGGCCCTTGAAATTATAAAACATCCACAGGATCTTAACATAAACAACGGTATCGAGATTAGTGGAAGTTGGCTTCCTTTAATCAAAGAGATTAGGACCACCAGTACATTTTAGGTAGTCAGGTAACTCCTCTCCTCTCCTATTATATTTTCTGATCTCATACTAAAGATAAAATTAAATATTATAAACTCAACATTGGTAAACCCTAATATAAATAGTACAAACACTAAATAAACATTGTTTATTTTCATGGTGAGACAATCCCTCTTGCAATGCGACATTAAATCATGGTTGACCATGATTGGCTATGATTGACCATGGTTGGCTATGATTGACAATGGTTGACCATGGTTGATATTATAAACCTAAGGGAATAATAAACCCAAGGGATTGATATTATAAACCCAATGGCATAATAAGCCCAAGGGATTATAAACCCATGGGAATAATATTAAACCCAAGGGACTAATATTATAAACCCAACATGTGATAAAATCTAAAAAAATTATTATAAACCCAATATGTGATAAAAGATAAATCCACTACCGATCTCTCAATGGAAATGTGAAATAATTTCTCTAGATTTAAAACCCAAAGGGATTATGAAACCAATTGAATAATATTAAACCCAAGGGACTAATATTATAAACCAAACATTGGTAAACCCTAATATAAATATTACACACTAAAATAAACATGGTTTATTTTCATGGTGAGACAATCCTTGTTACAATGCTACATTAAACCATGGTTGACCACGGTTAGCTATGATTGTCAATGGTTGACCCTGATTGATATTATAAACCTAAGGGAATAATAAACCCATGGAGTTGATATTATAAACCCAATGAAATAATAAAGCCAAGGGATTAACACTAAAACCCCAGGGGATTATGAACCCAATGGAATAATATTAAAATCAAGGGACTAATATTCTAAACCCAATGTATAAAAGCCCTAGGATAAATATTAAAAATATTAAAATAAACATGGTTGAGCACGATTGATTTTCATATTGAGACAATCCTTGTCACAATGCAACATTGGACCATGGTTGATTATGGTTGACCATTGTTGAATAATATTAAACCCTAGGAATATGAACCCTTAGATCAATAAACCCAAGGGGTTGATATTATAAACCCAAGGGAATAATAAAGATAAGGGATAAAAATTATAAACCCAAGGTACATAAACCCTAACATGAATATTATAAACCCTAAAATAAACATGGTTGACCGTGATTGACCATAGTTGATTTCCATACAGTGACATTGCTTGTCACAATGCAATGGACCATGGTTAACCATGGTTGACCATGATTGATATTCATATCAAGATAATCTTTGTCAGAACACAATGTTGGACCATGGTTAACCATGGTTGATTTCCATATCTATATGGTTTGACCATGGTTGAACATGGTTGGCTATGATTGACCATGCTTGACCATGATTAATATTATAAACCTAATGGATTGATATTATAAACTCAAGGGAATAATAAACCCAAGGGATTAATACTAAAACCCAAGGGATTAATACTAAAACCCCAAGGGATTATGAACCGAAGGGAATAATATTAAACCAAAGGGACTAATATTATAAGCCCAACATATATAAATTCTAAGATAAATATTAGAAACACTAAAATAAACATGATTGACCATGGTTGATTTTCATATTGCAACAATGTTTATCACAATGCCATGTTGGACCACGGTTGACCATGCTTGATTTTCATATGGAGAAAATCTTGGTCACAATGCAACATTCCACAAGACTTTGCACATTGGTAAATGTGGTTGATTTTCATATCGAGCTAATCTTTGTCACAAGGTGACTTTCAAACATGTTTGACCATGACTGACCATGGTTGACCATGTATGATTGTATAAAACATGGTTGACCATCATCAACCATGGCTAACCATGGTTGACCATGATTGTCCATGATTTTCCATGATTTTTATATGGAGACAATTTTTGTCATAATGCGAGATCTGATCATCATTAACCATGGTTGGTTATGGTTGACCATGATTAATATTATAAACCTAAGTTAATAATAAACCCAAGGGATTGATATTATAAACCCAAGGGAAAAATAAACCCAAGGGATTAATATTATAACCCCAAGGGATCATGAACCCAAAGGGATAGTATTAAATTCAAGGGACTAATATTATAAACCCAACATTGGTAAACCCTAATATCAATATTAAAACACTAAAATAAACATAATTATTTTCATGGTGAGAAAATAATTTTCACAATAAGACATTCAACCATCATTGACCATGGTCGGTTGTGATTGGCAATGGTTGATAATGATTGATATTATAAACGTAATAGAATAATAAACCCACGAGATTGATGTTATAAACCCAATGGAATAATAAACCCAAGAGATTTATACTAAATCCATAAGGGATTATGAACTCAAGGGAATAATATTAAACCCAATGGACTAATACTAGCATTTGCATCAGAAGTTGCAAAGAAAACGCCGTAAGGCAATAGATAACATATAACACTATGTAAAGCAATCGATAACATATAACACTAATTAACGCTTCTTTGCCCCACCACCTCCGAGCTGGCACCCGCTGTGCTGGCAACCAACACCCGCGCAATTTCAAATGATCCCTCGCGCCAAACATTCATTTGCTCCATTCGCACAACCGGAACACGTCCTCTCGAGCATTCATTTCTCTTGTTCACGGTGCTTGCTCACCTCGTAGGTTCGCTCGCGGTGCTGAATCCCGGCAGGTTGTGCCATAGGCGTAAGGTAAATTATACTCTGTGAACAATGACATCCACCATTTTGGCGGGCGCCCGGTAGGTCCATGCATACGAATCCCACGCTGTGCTGCTATAAATTGTCTTCATTGGCAGCTCCCAGCGTCTGGCGAAACAGATACATTCAAGGTCTCCATTTGGGCGCAGGTTCGAGCGACGCTGAAGGTGTTTTCCCATTGCATCGTAATGAGTTACCAGATTTATAACGAACTACTTAGCCATTCAGACATCTTCAATAGTTTTTAGGACGTGGTTTAATGGTTAATAGTTAAGTAGGGAGGTCTATTCCCAAACAAAATTATATATATCTGAAAATTGCTCCAAACGCGGTCCAATCTCATGCAAAATTATATATAATCTGAAAACTGCCCAAAACACAATTTTTTTAGTTGAAAAAAATACAATAAACCACCGCCATTACAATTGCAAACTCAAGTTCCTGCATCCAGTGTGCTCGATTGTGTACTACCCACTTAGCCATGTAGGCCATGAAAATCAGATAATCCTAAACCACTGCCATTGCAAGCTTCCTACATCCACTGTGACTGCGTGTGCACTTTGCCAGGTGCATAGTTTATTTGGGCTTTTCATTGGGGTGAGATTTTGAGTACAAATATATTCAATTCTGTGAGAGGAATTTGGTGCACATTAATTTTCACATGCTTGCTAGGAAGGATGACCACGGAAAAATGCAAGGGCACCAACCGGTAGAGCATTGATGTAAGTAGTAGGCTCAGACTACCTGAAGTATGTTGCCACATTTGTTTTATCCTCCTTTTCAACTAAAAACATTTTCCAATGCTCCTTTGGTGTGGTGCCATTGCTTTATGCAATAAATGAATTATACTTGGCTATTTTAGCAACAAAAAATATAATTGCAAGTGAATCTCATTTTCGTGTCAGATCAACAACCTTTTTCTCGAACTTCTTGTTCCTACTTGCTGAAAGAAAACTGTGTTTTTTGTTATCAACCTTGAATATTTCTTTCATGTCTTCTCTAGCATTATTATGGCGATCTCGGCTCTATGTCAAATGAAGTGACCAGACTGTCATAAGATTAGGCTAGTAATGCAAGCAAGGCGATGATTGCATGTACATTTTGAATTGGTGCCTCAACAGGTGCTAGCATCTCTAACAATTTTTTGAAGTGATTGATGTTGTTGGCCACATCTTATGTTGTCATCTTTATTTGTGAAAACTTCCTCAGCTATATCTTAGGATGACAACTTGATATTCATAAACCTATAAAAAAACTTGAATTTCAATTGATTGTTGTGTTTGGCTACATATTAGGAGCCTCCTCTTTATTTGGTGAAGTTCCTTCAGACAAATCTCACAGTTATAGCTTTATTTCACACACGTGTGTCCCATTTTTCTTTTGGTGTTTTGGCACTGCTGATGTGATTCATTTGATCATTAATGCTCAAAATGCTACAAGTAAGAGTCTTGTGATTATTAGTTTCCCATTTGTTGATTCTAGCAGTTCATATAGTATGTTTGACTTCATCTTCTTCCAGAATGCTAAATGATCTTGTTCAATAATGGAATTCCCATTTGCAGCTTCCACATGAAATCCCATGCTGTTAAATTTTACAACCATATCTGTTTTAGACAAAGAAGAAAGTCAAGCTAGCTACAGCCATGGTTATGGTGTACCTTGAGACTTCTAATTTGCATGGGTGTTTGTTGTATTGCTTGTTCTTTTTCAAATAGGTAACCAACCTGAAAATTAAAGTCTGGCCTTCCTTATGAACATACCATTAGCTTTGGTATCAAATATTGGAAAAAATTCCAGTGATCAAAGAGAGATATTGAGCTTGTGTTCGCAACACTAGAGTGCTCAGCAATTGGAATCAAATTTATTGATTAAGGCATGAATGTACAACAAATAAAAGACATATCATCCACTGAAATATTTTATTTTTAGCAGAAAGAATGATGTAATCACAGTGGACAATATTAGAGAGTAAAATATACGATAGATAATTGCAGTGCTTTGGAAATAAAATGCATCAGTCAACCTTACATTATCTGGAATTCTCCGGCTTAAAAATGTATTTTTGTTTAATAAAAATGTATAATTAAAAATACATTTTATGTAAAAACATAAAATTATAAGAGCATGTTCATGAAAATTTATTTAGTCAAATTTTCAATATTTTAATAAAATTTAATATAAATTTTTAATTAATAATAATAAATTAAAATAATATTTTTAATAATAAAAAAGTTAACCCACATTTTCAAATAATGCTAAGTAATCATTTTTTTTCTTTTAAATAATAAAAATGAGATGTTATCATATATTTTAAAAATATAGTTAGTGTCAAGAAAGTCCTACAACAAACCCAAAGAATCATGGAGATTACTACACGTAAAACGGCTTCAGCTTAAACCTCTGATCTCATGGAATTAACCAGAGGGAAGTTGAAGTTGCTATAAGAGCAGTCGAGAAGGCTTAAGCCTCAAGATTGCACATATCTTTGATGCCAGTCCACTGGTCTAGTGCCGAATTCTCAGGTTCAGTTTCAAGTCAAGAAACCCTGCTGCTCGGATATGGAAGCTCTTGTTCAGGGCGCTAAAATTCGTGAGAAACATTGTGCGATTGACAATAATACTTCATAATTAATTTATTGGGAATTCTACCTGTATTGCATTTCAATCACCGACAAGTGATGAAGGGTTTTGATATAAGCCGTTAAAGTACACCAACACTTCTGTCAACATTTTAGATGGTCCCTCGTGACTGGCCACTTTAGGATATTCTGACTTCTATGGAGGGTAGTGAATATTAGTATGGAACATTCTACCATATATTTACTTCACGCATTTTCTGTTGAGGCCTTATCTATTCGGTGAGATGTCACAAGTTGTGTCCAATATGGCATCCCAGCGCCATGTAACAATAAGGCCTCTTGCGATTTTCAACAAATATTGGCACAATTGCTATGATAAGAATATTTTTCAAATTTCTCTAGGTGGTCAAGATTTTAGCACCGGTTACATTTATCGCATATTTATTCATATCTAAACTCTTTATTGTTTATTAGTAATATTTGATAAAAATTAAGGCAAACAAAATTCCTAAACATGCTTCACTTAGTGCATTCCTACGCTGTAATCCAAGTTGGTGTAATATAAATTTACGAGCTTTCTGGAGAAAATATTTGGTGTTATTACAAATAGAATTTGCTGTGCAAATTGCTTATCAAATACAGTTTAAAAGAAGATTTTTTTTTAACTGTAAAAACAAATGAAAAAGATTTCTGTATTCAGGTTTCTGTAATTTATAATGAATTAAGCAAATTTTTATGGTAACTTCCAGTGTGATGATCATCAGGAAAAATATGAAGTACCCAAACTCAAAAACAAAATAGAAGAGAATACCAAGGTAGCAGAACCCGAAAATATGGACCCTCTCCATCCACTTGGCTTACAGAATAAGGAGGATACTAAATAAATATTACAATTCGTTACCTTCAGGTCGTTGAAGAATAAGATTGAGAAATTCCAGAAAAGTCTATTGTTTTTCCGACCAGAAAGTACTAATGTAGGCAGGTATATACCAAAGCAGTAAAAATAAAAATAAAAATTGCCTAAGCGGCAAGTGCCTACCCAAGCGAATATTTATGTACCCCAATTCTTCATAAGTATTCCTTTGACCTCCAGCTAAGTTATCCAACCTTTTTGTTTACCTAGATATTGTTGTTACGTTCATGTTCATGTTCATTGTGGAATATACTTTGTTGCTGTTGTGATAATAGACAATAATACTTCTTTTAGGTCCGCATCGTCTCTGAAGCAAGAGATCTCTGCCATGAAATTCGAGAGGCCAGAAATCGAAGGTGAGGCGCCGCTTAAGGTCGCAAGATCGAGGTCCATTGCGGAGGTCGAGGATGCGTGCAAGCAGTTTCGAAACTATGTCATAGAGATGGTTGCGGAGGACAAGAATGTGAACGATCTTATGGATGTGGAAGAATTGTTGTATTGTTACCAAAATATCACGTGTCCCGTTTACAGGGATTTGCTGAGCCAATTTTATGCAGAGATTTGTAGTGGTATCTTCTTGGATTCTGCTTCTTCCTCTTCCGACGATGAAGAAAGCCTCAGCGGTTCTTCAAATTTTTGATCTAAAGAATTACAGTTCTGAGAGTTTTGTGTACATGTGGGGCTAGAAATCTAAATGCCAAAAAAAGGAACTCGAATTTCTTTCTTATAAAATTCTTTAAAGTACGAATTTTCTGTGACAGTAAACTAGATGGTCTATCCTTTACCCGTGAAAGCAAACTCACATGTGAGCGTCTCAGACCCCAGCCATAAAAATCTATACAAATCATGCTCATGATGATTTTGTTATATCTTTACTGGATAATATGGTTGTTTTACCAAATAATGTTATGGCTTTTCTATTCTTCTGTACAGTCTTCCTGCGAAAAAAAACTTGACGAAACAGAAAACAATCTCAAATAAAACTTGTTAAATACATAAATTATCAATAAAAGCACAGCATCTCAAATCTTGAAGCAATACTTTTGAATTTCTTAGAATTTCAGTAATTTCATAAATTTTCATGTCGAAACCAGTCTGCAGAAATCGACTTCTTTTATGGTGATAGGCGTAGCCTCAAGAATTTTCGTCTCCGAATCGGTTTGCATAAATCGTGTAGATCACGTGGCAAGGGTGAACACAGCGGTTTCTTCGTCTGCTTATTGGGTTTCTTGTACAGATGAGCGCTTGTGCAGAGTAGCCACCTCCACTGCTTAAAGCTTGAGGCTTCTCCAGGGTTCAGTGCTGGTGAAGGGTTTGTCCGTGCTCTAGGCTGGCTAGATTTTGCGTTTGCTGAAGGCGATTCCGGTAGCTCACGGCGCTAATGCCATAACATAAAATGCATTTACGGTTTCCATTCCGCCCCTGTCTCTTCCAAATGCCTGTAACGTTTCCATTGCCCAGTGTCTCTTCCCCTTGCTATGCTATGATCTAACGGTTGAAATTTGTTTAATCGTCTAACATCTAATCGTATGGTGCATAAAATGACAGGTAGGCAATGAGTGAAGTTGATTTCAGAGGGAAACGCCTTACGGCGTAATTATAAACCCAATGTATAAAAGCCCTAAGATAAATATTAAAAATACTAAAATAAACATGGTTGAGCATGGTTGATTTTCATATTGAGAGAATCCTTGTCACAATGTGACATTGGACCATGGTTGAACATGCTTGGTTATGGTTGACCATTGTTGAATAATATTAAACCCTAGGAATATGAACCCTTAGATTAATAAACCCAAGGAATTTATATTATAAACCCAAGGGATAAATATTATAAACCCAAGGTATATAAAACCTAAAATGAATATTATAAACCCTAAAATAAACATGGTTAACCATGGTTGATTTCCATATAAAGGCAATCCTTCTCACAATGCAACGTTGGACCATGTTTAACCATAGTTGACCATGATTTATTTTCATATCGAGACAATCTTTGTTAGAATGCAACGTTGGACCATGGTTAACCATGGTTGATTTCCATATCCATATGGTTTGACCATGGTTGAACACGCTTAGCTATGATTGACCATGGTTGACCATGATTAATATTATAAACTCAATGGATTGACATTATAAACCCAAGGGAGTAATAAACCCAGGGGATTAATACTAAAACCCCAAAGGATTAAGAACACAAGGGAATATTTTTAAACCCAATGGACTAATATTATAAACCCAACACATATAAACCATCATTAAATTTAAAACCATTAATAAATTAATATTAATACATTAATAGAATAAACCTCAAGAATATTAATATATTAAAACCCAAGGGAATAATATTAAACCCAAGGAATAAATATTAGAAAACCCAAGTTATATAAACCCCAAGATAAATACTATAAACCCTAAAATAAGAATGGTTAACCATAGTTTATCATGGTTGATAAAGGTTTATCTTTGGTAAAGTGCTTGTGCCAAGATTATAAACACTAAACCCAATATAATAACTTGGAATAAACACTAAACCCAATATTATAAACCATAATATTAAATCCTAATTTATTCAATAGATTCATATACAAGGGAAGTAGTAATACTACAAACCGAGGTGATTAATGCTAAATACTAGGATTGATATTATAAACCCTAGTATTAGTATTAAACCTCAAGAATATAAACCCTAATATTAATATTATAAACCCTAGGATTAATATATTAAACCTAAGATTAATATTATAAACCCTAATATATTATTATAAATATTAGTTATTAATATAAACACTTATTAAACTCTAAGATTATAAATCATAATTTATTATTATAAATATTAGTTATTAATATAAACACAAGGGATAAGTAAACTTGAAGGATCGATATTATAAACCCAAAGAATAATAAACCCAAGGGAATAATATTAAACCTTATGATTTATATTATAAACCCAAGGGACTATAAACGCTAGAATTAATAGTATTAAACCTAGGGATTAAAAGTCCTAGGATTAATATTATAAGCCCTATGATTATAGACCTTAATATTATAAGTCATAAACCCAATATTAAAAAAAAAATAAAAAAATATTAAACCCTAATTTAGTCATTGTTATAATGAGGCGTTAAATATATTGCAATGTAATGTATCATTGTGGCAATGATTGTCACATTTCTTGTCATGTTTTGTTGATGCTTCTTACGCTCTAATGTTGGATATATTTACATAACATTCTAAGGTCACAATATTAAACCCTAATATTAAATCAAATACTATAAACCCTAACATTATAGAATGCAACATTATAAAAGATAATATTAATATTATAATCCCTAGGATTAATTTTATAAACCCTACCATAAATATTATAAACCATAGGATTATAAAACTCAATGTTAAACCTTAATATTATAAACTCAATATTAAGTATAATACTACAAACCCTAATATTATAAAACCTAATATTAAACCCTATTTTTAATAACCAAGACTCTGATATTAAATGTAATATTATAAACCCAATATTAAGTACAATATTATAAACCTCAATATTATAAACCCTTGTTTTATAACTTTAATTTTGTAATGCTGCATTGTGATGTTGAATAATTAGGATGAAGCTATGTTATATATGTGGAATATCAACTACATTGGTATGAAGAAATGACATATGAGGCATTCAAATTTAATTTATTGAAAGGGTGTGAATATGATGTTTGTATTAATTAAATATTAAAACTTAATAACACAAATTAAACAACAAAAACATTTTACTAGCAATTGTCCCAAAAGGTACAAAGAGAGGCTGATAGGATTATTAAATTGGAATTGTTGAATTTTTCTAGAAGAGATGTTGGTTCAAGCCTAACGGATGAGCAATTTGAGCTAGCTAAAGGCTTTCTAATTGTTTTTTATTATGGTAAAATTATATTGATAATTCATTGGTTTTACTTTCAAAAGCTTGAAGGAATTTGAAGAGCAGGTATAGAATTTCTTTGTGGGATTTGATCCCAAAATCATTGATTTGTAAATACATACTCAATGAAATGTTAATTGGTTGAAACCTTGCACAAATGTTTGATATAAGCAAATAAGCCGAAAAGGTTGAAAGGCTTAGACCTACTTCGGACAAGCATAATCCTTACTCCACTCCAAATAAGAGTTGCAGTATACGGATTAGGATACTATGCAGGAAAGCATGCCTTATGAACAGAAAAGGCAAAAGATAACATTGTTTTAATTGCCATATGCAAGGCCTTCACAGATTGCCCCATGACAGCATAAAAGGAACTAACAATATAAAACACGCATCCATAACAATAAAGGTAAAAGAGCAGCAAACATGCATTCATCTAAAAAATTGCAGCAAGGAATAGCCAAACAGTATATATCTTCTTCCATTAATCATAAAATTTAATAATAGTGTGGTGACATTTAAATGGGGATTATAGTGGTGGGTATTGCTAAATTCTGTCACCACACTATTATTAATGCATGTCACCACACTATTAGTATTGCTAATTGCAATGGGGGTTATAATTCTGAAATCACTCTATTAGTATTGCGAATTGCAATGGGTTATATTTCTAAAATTATTGTATAATAGATTTAAATAATAATAATAATAATAATCAACAATATATTATTTTTATGTTTTATTTAAAAAAATTACGAAAAAAACTAAATAGAATGAAATTGATATTTGATTTAAAAACTCTAAAATGTCTGAACACTCGCTATGGAGATGACTTGTTGTTAACTAAACTCACATCGTGATAGTGATTCATTCGAAATTCAAGAGAGTGTTGAGCTTGGCTTGCGCTTGCAATGCCATCCTTGGCTTCTTGACGCCAATTTCGCCTAATTTCTTGGTTTATTTGATACTCTGTCTATTCTCTGACGGCATATTTGAAACGAGCACGATGCCCATCTTCTTGATGCTCGTCGAGATTCGCAGTTCGAATCCAATGAAAAACCGGGGAGCGAGAATGAGCTAGGAAGTTGTGAGTGGCGTGTAGTCTGGTGGAACCTTTTTATACTTTAAAAATTTACAACAATAATAAAACTAAACTGACATATTACATTAAAAACACCTCATAAAAGAATTACATAATAAATTGTGACATTAAACTCATCTGGTGATATTTACCAAATCAATATAAAACCACAATTGCCACAAACTTTTTGTTTTTAGTAATGAACACTTGTGATTAATGTTTATTTAAACAATGTATAAATATATTCTATTTACTTATCATAAAAAAAAGTTAATTACATAAATTAATTATTTTAAAATTATTATAAATTTACAATTAATTACATAAATTAGTTATTTTTAAAATTGTTATAATTTTTATTATATATAAGTAAAAATATTTAAATAATTTTTAGATTATATATATATATGAATTCTCAAAAAATCGAATTATTTAAATAATATATATCACAATTAAAACACATCTCTAACACATTTCAACCTATTCAAAAAAACAATCGCAAACATATGAGACTTACTTGCATATGAGACTACGGAAAACACATTAACAGAAAAAGGAAATTCAAAAAACATTTAATGTGATGATCAATGTCCACTTCAATTTCCTTTTGTGGTTCCACTGATCTTCGACACCAACGGAAAATATAATAAGTTCAAGTTAAACAATAAACTCACATATTATTGTGTTCTTTGAAGATATCCAATATAATAAGTTCAAGTTAAACAATAAAACTGTGATATAGATTCCCAAACAACATAATCTAATTCCTCCCTAATACACACATATATGATCTTGGCTTAGAGCAAGGTTTTCTTCTTTAAAATAGAATCGCTATCTTGCAGATAGACATTTAAGTAAATATCTCCATGACCACCATGAACGCCATTTCTTTTATAACGATGAGTTGCAGGTTTGTGAGATCGATTATATGCAGCTGAAATTTACAAGGTTTACAGTGGATCGATTATATGCAGCTGAAAGTTACAAGGTTTATACTGGAGATTAAATTCTAAATTTAAGTGTGATGGCTAATCCATTGATTGTTAAAACTGTAAATTGGTGATCAAATCTTGGGATCGTTGTGATGATTAGATATTCAGATCTAAAAATGGCAGATCTAATTTTTAACAAAACTAAAGAAACCACTCAAAGCTGGGATGGGAAGTGCAGAGCATCTTCTGAACTCGATAAAGTCGAGCGCGCACGTCATGTTTAGGCCCACAAGCTTGACTTGGATGAACCAGGACAGGAATCTATCATTATTGGTGTGGGTTCCACTGTAGATTTTCCATGGCGTGCTTACAATAACTTTGAATTGTGCGTGAAAACGTAACCAAATTCGGTGACTTGTGGTTTCAATCAAGATAGTGATAATGTCTCTACGTTTAAATAAGCGTGTTGTCAAACGATCCTGGAATTTTAAGAATGCATTGAACCCATATAAGAAATTGTAGGGGTTGTATGCGCTGTGCACAGCCAAGCTCATTAGCTTTTGCGTTTTCTTGTGTTTAAAACCTTTGGTTTTTTGGCTTTTCTTTCCATCATTGTTTTCTATGAGTTTTTTTTGTGCTTTCTTCATTTTCTGCGTAGAATCTTTTCTCGTGAGCTTTTGTGCTTTCTTGAGTTTTCGATTTTCGGTTGTTTCGTGTTCTAGTTAAGATCAACGGTTAAAAGTATACCCCTAATCGAATGGATTATGGTAAAAGTGTTGACGAAAAAGTTGATGCCTATGTAAATTTATAAATATAAATACTCTAATAAAATTGAATATGATTGGCATACATGTATTACAAACAACATTGAACATATGTTTTTATAATAGGTTATGTCACTAATAGATCGATTTTTGTATATCACTTGTTCTTTCTAAACAAAAGCATAGTACGCAGATTAAAAATAAATAGATTAATAATAATATTAATTTTATTAATCATATGAATGTTATTATGTTAGTAACATTAAATGTTAATAATTATGATAAATTATTATGATTATTAATTTTATTAATATAGTTTTCTTAAACATCATTAATATTGCATTAATGATGTTATTATTAATAATATTGTTTTTAATGTTAATTTGAATGATATTGGTATTATTAATGATAATTTTTTATTTATTTTCTTTAAAAAGCTAAAAACTTTATATAATTATAGTTAAAATCTTAAATAAATAAAAACAAATATTAATAAACCTAATCATAACTAATATAAATTAAAGTTATAAAACATTAAAAAATATAAAACCAAAGCTATCACATTATCAACTTATATTTAAAAGTTTCAATATTGAATTATTTTCAATGTTTAATAAGCCTAAATTATAAAAAGCTCATGCGATCACATTTAATGAACCTCTCAATATTTAAATATTTTATATAAATATGTTTTATTTTTTTTTAAATATGGAATATTATGATATTGTCACATGTATGTGGACTCATACAAAATTTTCTTTAGTTAATTCCATGACACATGATTTCACAACATGATAATAAAAATAAATTACACGATGTTGGCAAAGAATTGTTAACTAACATATATTTTGGGATTATATGCAGGCTTTTGTAAGTGATTTATTAAATTATTAAACATGTCTGACGCTATTTAATGGGTATTGTAGGCCATAGTAAATAATGGTACTGACTCGTATGATGTGGATGGCTCTCATTAATTGTGAGGCACACCTTTAGATAAGCTATGATTACTGATGTTACATAGAAATAGTAATCATCCCCAAACTGATGGACAATTTAAACAAATGAATCAGGTGCTGGAGGATATGTTAAGAATGTACGTAATGCAACAACCAACGAAGTGGGAGGAGTATCTCCACTTAGTTGAGTTTTATTATAATAATGGTTGCCATGAATATTTGGGAATGAACCCCTTTGAAGTATTATATGAGAGAAAATGCAAAGTGCCTACCAATTGGAATAATCCCGAAGATAAGCTGGTATTAGGACCCGACATGCTCGTTGAAATGGAGCAAACAGTTAAAAAGGTGCGTCAGAACCTTAAGGTTGCCCAAGACAAGCAAAAGATTTATATAGAAAAGAAGAGGACCTACTGAGAATATCAGGTGGGAGACCATGTTTATTTACGAATTAAGCCTAAATGAAGCACACTGTGGTGGGGCAGTTGCGCTAAATTGGCACCCAGATACTATGGCCCCTTCCAAATTCTGGAATGAATTCGACTAGTAGCTTACCGGCTAGCCCTACCTGCACACATCAGGATTCGTGATGTGTTCCATATATCGTTATTAAAGCAATATGTTTACAACCCTAGGCATGTGATTAGTTGGCAA
This sequence comes from Pinus taeda, assembly GCA_000404065.3. Lineage (NCBI taxonomy): Eukaryota > Viridiplantae > Streptophyta > Pinopsida > Pinales > Pinaceae > Pinus > Pinus taeda. The sequence continues at coordinate 6,436 of APFE031713723.1, read as the reverse complement.
TATATGTAGGTAAGTCATATATTGAATTAAATTGCGAAATAAAAATTGCAGATGTGATTGATATTGATACCATCAACCTTTTGGTGCAGGTTGAACCAGATGAATATACCCCAAAGTGTTCCCCTTTAGGGTATGATAGCACGGACCCCCTAATCCATCAAGGATAGGCTGGCAGATCAAACAAGGTTGTCCCCTAAGGGACCACTCTTTACAAGTGGCCCCATTATTTCTCAGGCAAGGCATCCTTGCTCACTAACCCTAGTTAGAACCCTGTTGAGAGAAACTACATCCCCCGATTGGGCTGGGGGCATGTAGCACCATCAGGCCCACCCGTGATCTTGGCCATGTGGTGGCACCCACACCGATGATGCAATGTTTCCCTACTCCCTAACTTGGAACAAGCCATGTTGGCTTGGGTTTAAGGTTGTCTGCTCTGGTCCACATGTCGAGTGTGGTACCACATACGAGAGGCACGGTAGCACAAATCCCTAACCTAGGACACCCCAATCATCAAGGATGGGTTCGAAAATGTCAGTCCCCTCAGGACCACCATCCTGAAGTGAGTGGCCCCAAATTGATGAGGCAAGGCTTATTCGGCTCCCTAACCTGGGACACCCCAACAATGGGCTATGAGTCATGTCAGTCCCCTCACGTCCACCAACCTGGAGTGAGTGGCACCAACAACTTGAGGCAAGGTTGCATCGGCTCCCTAACCAGGGACACCGCAATCATCAAGGATGGACTGGGAGTCAAGTCAGTCCCCTCAAGTCCACATGTGTGTTAGCAAGCGCTAGTGGCACCAGTCTGTTGAGGTAAGGTTGTACCCTGGCTCCCTAACCTCAAATCCGTGTGCTTGTTCCTTATTACGTGTAGTTTGCGTTGGGCCATCTTTCGATTTTTTTTCTTGCCGCCATTTTTTAATCCTTCCAACTATTTGGGACCCCTACTTTTCTTGGGGCACCTTTTCGAATTTTATAGTATGCAATGGAGGTATCGAAGATCAAGGAAGGCTCAAGGCTCAAGGATCAAGGAGGGGCCCCATCAAGTCTTCAACCCTTCGGGCAAGACCACTGAAAATGAATAAAGAACTTGCCCAAAGGGACTCCAATAATTATAGTTTTGTTTATTTGTTCATCATTTTCTATTTACTTGAGTTTTTATGCTTCATATTTGCTATTAAGCTAGCCCTAACAGACATGTTGTTCCTGCAGGTGGGGAGGGCATCCACCAGAGCCGTCAACTCCTTTACACTACCTTAAAATGTTGGTTTCTCATCTCCATGTTGGTCTTTTAATCACTCTAGTTTTTATGCTTATTCATCCTCAAAGGAACTCGGATAGATGAATTAATTGGGGAAAACCTTCCAGGTTAAAGCCCCCATATGCAAGAGTGGTATTTTCCTATTTAATTTTCATTGGGATTTGTTTTATCATCAACATTCCCTGGAGAGGTTCTAAAGGGTGGCTCTGAGCCTTATCGCTAAGGGTTTTGACTTTACTAAATTGTTAACTGTAATCAAACTATACTTTTAAGTGTTTTCAGTGTCGATATTGATACACTGGTTGCATCTCTATTATAAATAAAATATACTCTGATATTGTTTACATAATTACCATATTTAGTTTATGGATATGTTTTTACTTAGACAGAAAGATATATCCCATTCTATTGAGTTTTTCTCTTCTGGGCCTTCTGCAAAAGGAGGTTCTTGTTACCAAGACCACTCAGGCCCCTACTAGGTCGAGTTGAATCCTTTTGAAGAGAGGCCTGGGCTTATTCAAGTAATCGTCCCCATTCACATGGGTCCAAACATTTATGACTATTAATTTCATAGTTATATTTACGAATGATTCTCATCTCCTTTGCACAGATAGTACTGCGCTCTATCTGGGTTCATAATTCAATTTGCTTCCCATGATGGCTTCTATTTATTGCTTCAATCGCAGGACTGTTAATGTTATTTATTTTCCACATTTCTATATGTAATGAGTGTGTTCCTTTTATAGTTTTAGTACATCTAGTCTTATTTAAATGCACCGTGTTCTCTTATGGATTTGTTTCCTTCCTTCTATCAAGATGTCTTGACCAAGACCCCACGGTTTTTACTGGCGTTTGTGATTTTTCTAGGTTATTCAGTTACCTAACTGCCTTGCAGGTAATGGGTTGTGAACTGAAATGGAAATACCAAATCCTATTCACCACCAGTATGTTGCTTAATTTATTTTGTATTGACCCAAATGATCTCAAGCAAACTTCTGTTGATGTTTCGAGACTAGTTCATTTCTCTGGTAACAGATTTGATTAATAAAACACATTTTAGGCATTGTTGATCCTTCTTAGGTTACATACATGTACAAATTTTCACTTTACATATTATTGATTGTTTCATAAGGAAATGTATGAGATTTACTATTTATTTCAGCGTTCTTTTCATACAATATCAACATGTGCCATTCTTGTTCTTACACATGAAACATGATTTCTTTTTATATTAAGGAATAACCCAAATGTTTGCATAGGAAATATGTCCCTTTTTTTGTATTTAAGAAACAGAAGCACACTGTCTATTTCTATTCTTCTGTATTTATTTTAAAAGAATCATAAACATTGTCATGAGACACTACCACACAGTTCTTTCCTATATAGGGATTTACTATGCTAATTATGTCCTCAACAAAAACATACAACATTGGAGTATTCTATTTATTCTTAACAAATGATATGGAATATTTCTTTTTCTTTCACTTTCTCAGTCAGAGTTGCAAATTTGTAACACAGAAAACACAACAAAAACAATAATGTAAATTGCATTAAGTATAGCAACCAGAAAGAGGAAGTCTATCTTCCCAACCTTGAGACTGACAATTACGTCCATTCTCCCCCCGAGCTTCCACTCGTCTAGATAGTATAGGTTTCAATCCCAAGTCGTATAGTCTCAAAACCTCAAGACCCCTGGTCCAGTTTAGAGTCCCAACTTGCAAGGATCCTTCAAGGGTTCCACTAGCCCAAGTCCAGCTCAGGAACTCCTCAAAACAATAGTATTCTACTCACTTGCACAACGTCCTGTGTCAGGTCTGGGTATCTTCTCTTTTCTCCCTCTCGTTCCTCTGGCTCTATCCTTTTTCCCAAAAAAAGAACTCCTTCTTTGGAACTACCCTTTTTATAAGGAGGGAAAGAGACCCAACTGACCTAACTGTGTGGAGAGTTTTCTATATTCAGTTATACATATGTAAAACTTTTCTTTTAATACTCAACAACTTAACCAAGTTTGAGATACTACATTTATTTGGTCTTCCACTTAGACCGAAATTAGCTCCAAGAGTTTATAAAAACTAAATAAAGTCAAAGATAAAACATGAATTAATGAAAACTCTTACCAGTGTCACCAATATTAAATTAATTATTAATATTAATAATTACCTTATTTTATTATTAAATATGTTTATATAATTAATACATTAATCTTAATGTTATTATATATAAATATATATATTTATATATATTATTATATTTATATATTATGAGTTAACACTATTTAAAAATATATAATTATATAATATTTTGTTATATAATTAGCTATCAATATTAATATGAAATAGTAAAGTGTGAAATCTTGGCCATTTCATGGAATTTTAATGATTTTCTTCATCAATTATAAATAAAATTACAATATTGTAAATATATAAAGCAAATGTAAGGTAGATAAATGATATATATTTGATTATCATAAATGAGGTTGAATACAAAGATTATTAGGTGTCATTTTCAATCTTAATTGTAATTGACTTCAATGATAAATTGGTTTCAATACTGAGAAATTTTCAAGGTATTTTAGATGCCCATATATTCTTAAAAATGAATTAGAAAGCTTGGAGAATGAAACAATTCTATGAAAAAAATTATGAGTATACATTATACATTTAATTTTTCAACTTAATTATTGTGGAAAATAAAACTATAAAAACCTTATATTATAAAAAAATTAAAAACTTAAATTGATAAAAACCAAATATTACAAAAACCTAATATCATAAAACCTAAATAAATTAAAATTATAAAATTATAAAAACTAAAGCTATCACTTTTATCAACTCAATATTTAATAATTTACAAATGTGGTTGGTGGTACACCTGTAAAGAGTTTAATCAGAGCCGAAGGAAAATGGCGTGCTTGGTTTGCGCGGCGGTTGATGCGAAGCTCGGGAAGAGGTTTCCCGAATGCGTGAGCTTAATCCCGCACGCTACGAAGAGTTTGAAGACCAAGAAGAAAGCTGCACATCGAGGTTACGGTCGTTCAATTTGCTGTTCGTTGGGATGGAATGCAAACCGGTTGCCGAGTGGGGGGACGCGGATCGAATCTCAGCCTCGAAGGTGCATCCCTACCCCAGATGAAAAAGATCAGAGGCGAAAGATCGGAGGATATTCGCATTGTTTTAACAGAGGGTTAGCAGACAACGACGTGCAAAGGGGAGATCGTCCAAACAGGCGCCTAGATCTGGAAGCCTGCTCACCAGATCGGGCCAAATATTGCAGATCCGGGGAGGATCTATCCGATCTGCCCAGATACAGGCAGGAGATAGGTGGAAATCCGTCAGATCCAGAAATAGACCTGCTAATGGAAGAACGTTTCAATGCGAGGTTAGATCTGGAAGGTTGTTTGCAGCCGGCGAACGTTGGTAATAGCTACATCACTGATTTAGGCGGATCAGGAACTCAGTCAAAACTCAGGCAAAAGGCGGCCACTGAGTTTGAATGCTTGGTAGTCAATGCTCCCACTGCCAACACCGATGCGGATGCTGAACCCGGGATCGCCCTGATTGCATCTCTGGCGAGGGAAGTTCCCCAGGCTGATGCTTCCATGCAGGCTGGAGCCAGATCTGACCCAGATCTGCATGAAGTTTCATCCGTTTTCCAGCTCCAAGTTAACATCTCGGGCAAGACATTAATGTTATGGGCACGCGCAACGGATCTTGTGCAGAACCTTTTGCAAAATCTTGAAGGCCGGCTAGGGATCCCCTCATCTTGCCTCAGACTGGTCTACAAGGGTAAACAGCTAATGACTACCCTTCCTCTTTCTTTTTACAACATTCATAGGGATGCCTCTATTATAGCCACTTTTCGTTTGAGAGGGGGTTCCTTCAGGCAGACCTCCTCAGCCCCTTCTTTCTCTTTTAAAGATGCTGTCCGCAAAGAGGCTGGCCATTCACAGCCTTCTTCTTCAGCAGGCCATCCATATGAGGCTCCAAAGCATTTTCTGGTAGACAAATCAGAGGACATTCCTTCCATCAATCTCTCCCATCCTGGGATTGATGGCCGCTATCAACTTTATGCAGAAGCCACTCTTGTATGTAGATTCAATGGGCTATGGCCTCGCACATCCGATCTATACCAATGGATTCATACCAATTGGACTAAAAAAAGCGAGATACTCTTATGTTCAAAAGGATTCTTCATTGTGGTTTTTGACTGAGAGGAAGATTATCAGAAGGCCTTAACGGGAGGCCCTTGGTTTTGGGGCTCGGCAGGGCTTTTTCTTACTCCTTGGTTTCCAGACTTCAACCCTTCTACAGCTGTTATCACCAAGACTCCCATTTGGGTCAGGCTCCCGAACCTTCCGGTGCATCTATGGCACGTTTCGGTTTTCTTAGCAATTGCAGAAACTTTACGAAGATACCTGGTTGTAGACTCTTCGCGAAAGGAAAATGGGCTCTACACGTATGGTAGATTCTGTGCAGAAATAGATATAAGCAGAGGATTGTCGGATCAGATTAATCTCAAGTATGGAGATTTCCATTGGACTCAAACCTTGGATTATGAGAACACAGCTTTCCGCTGCCGCCATTGTCATCAAACAGGACATCTCCAAAGTTCATGTCCCCAGTACCTCGACAAAAAGAAGACTCCTAAGCGCAAACCCAAGTCCAAAAGTTGGAACCCCTGTGCGCCTCCTCCGCCTATGGAAGATTCATACTCCACCAGTTCAGATGAGGAGGAAATAGTTGCAGACGGGATGAACGCTGAGATTCCGCTGGATGCTCCCTTGGATGATCCGACAAACCCCTCCGTCTCTCAGATTTCTCAGAAACGTGCTCATCTCACTTCCTCCTCAGATTCTGAGAAGCATTTTCCGCCGCCAGGGCAGAACAGTCTTCAACTTGTTTCGGCTCAGCCAAATTCCACTGAATGGGTCAAAGTAAGCAAGAAAAAAGGAAAAAAAAGTCGTGTGACAGTAACAATCCCCTCGGGGTAGTTCTCTCTGCTTAGTTCCGGTTCTTTGTTATTTCTTGTTCTCTTTAGCCCTCTCCTGGTTCTTAGCCAAGGAGCAAGGTGGTGCCTATTTCCTTAGCCCCCTTGCTTTTTTGCTTGGCTTGCATGCAAGCTTGATTGTACTATACTCTTCTCTTTTTAATAGAATTAGTCTAATTTACACAAAAAA
>APFE031713719.1:0-27196 GCA_000404065.3 Pinus taeda | reverse complement strand
TCTAGAAGGCTCTAGAAGTGACCACAAGTAACTTTTTAAAGATGAAACTTGCGCCTTTTGACCTTTACAGGGGGTACGCACCCTAGCTTTAGTATACAGAGCGTATTACTACGCAGGTCTAATGTATTTGGAGTGCGTACACGCAGGCAAGGTAGAGAGAACCTGAGTACCCAGAGATAAACATGTTTTCAAGTGACTTTCTCTCTCTTTGAAGTTTTGACATGAAGAGCAGAGGTATGGGGCTTGACAAAGAGGACAATGTGGCTATTGATGAGGCCACATAAACTGCAGATAGTCAAGGTGACAAAATTCAGTGTAACAATGCAGATGTGGAGAGTGCCAAACTTAAGATGAACATCCAGGAGTAGAACACAAAGATCCAAGACTTGTCACTCAATGTGGAGAGGGCCAAATGGATCATCAAGTATTTGGAGCAGAGAAACAAGCATCTTGAGGACTAGCATGAGGTCATGGAGCTGCAAAGCATCCGTGAGAATCGACAAGCTGCCCAGCAAAGGAGGATCGAGCTCACTACCTTGGAGCAAGAGATCAACAATGACCGTGAATCATGGCTAGAGTGGATCAACATACACCTTGAGAGGCTGTTGGAGAAGGCCGACAGAGACAAAACCATACTGAGGTAGATGGTTTATCATTACAGGGCACGGAACATGAGTGTAAAGGCCTAGATAAGGAGCTTGAAGGCAAAATTGAGCAAAGCAAGAAAAGGTGCAAATGATGCAAAAGAGCAATATCAGCTTTGAATCTTGGCTGAAGCTTCTGTGGCCCAGCATAGTGCCTCTCAGAGAATCTCCAGCCCAAATTTCATGAAATTTGGGACAATTTTGGTCAGATGGAATTTTTTTGTTCACAAACACAGGTTTTTTCTCCTTGTACGCCGCACCACGTAGGGTTGAGAGCTTCAAATGACAAATGGCTTGCATTTTTGGATTCGACATGCAAAATCATGACTATTGGTGCTTGGGAAAGAAATTTGGGCATGATTTGAGTCTCCAGGAGGTCAAAAACACCCAAAAGATGGCCTCTCTGCCCCTATTTTGACACACAGAAAGAATTCTTGGGAGAATGAAGATTTAGAGGGGCAAATGAGCACCAAATTCAAAAATTCGACTTGGGTTGGAAAGTAGACAGGATAGGCTTTCCAACAAGCACACGTGTACACATTTTGGACTCCTGCAAGTGCCTCAAAATAGGCCTGAAAGTGGCATGGCACATATAGAATTTGGTGTGGCAAATATAGGAAAAAAGGCCAATTTCACCTCCGTTTCGGGAAATTTTGATTCGTGACTTATCCAAAGTGGGTCCTCGCATATACACTTCACGTTTTTGCCACCTAAGGCAGAATTTAAAGTATTTTCACTCCAGATTGGCTTCTATCCAAGTGGCAAAGGAAGGAAAACAGTCACCCCAAGCCATTTGTCATGTTTGTAACGCTGCATCTGTAGCTAATGGTTGGCTTTCCACCTCCATTTTGTAATGATTCGATTAACTCCCAAACACTTGGGCATTCTATCTCTTCATGGCACATTTTATATATTGTATGCAAACTATTTGTAAAGGGTTGGTTGTCTTGTAACTTCTGGGGGACTGTGTTGTAGTTAAGGGGGTGGATAATATGGGGTACCAAGGGAGGTACCCAAGGTAATAATGTAATAATGGGATGGGCCATAGTAATAAATAAGGTGGTTAACCCATGTCATGTAAGGGACCACAAGTAGTTAACAATAATGTAAGGGGCCCATGGTATTAGTTGATGGTATGGTAATGATGCATGGTATTGTATGTATGAGGCCTATATAGAGGCTAGAGACTCCACATGGAGAGATATGAAGAGAATTATTCTTGTATGAACAAGCATATGGCTTGTGGAGTATTCTCCTTCCTTAAGGAGTGAATGTATGGTGTTTCCCTACCTTAAGGGTTTGATCCATAAAGAATCATTTCATATTATTTTTGGGTTTATTTGCATTGTCTTATATTACAGAGGATTAATGAAAGGCAGCGACTCTGTTTCATGAGTTTCATGTGGTTGTGAGTGTAAAAAATGTGTCTCTGATGTTTCATATGTATCTTGTTATGTCTCATAGTTCATTTCATATTCATTTCCAGTGAAACTTTCTAAGTTAGATAAGGTAGAATTCAATTTTACTGCTCTACCTGTGGGAAAATTTCATGTTCAGTGTTCTTTCTTCTGTTGAAAAGGATTCATGTACTTATGCCCTTTTCACTCTCCTAGGCAATCTCTCCATTCCGCATTGTTTCAAACTAAATTGCTGGACTCTCCGCCTATCTTACCTCACGAAGTAATCTGTGCCTTTGTATTGGATTCTCTTTTCATTGCGGTCCATTGGTCCCATACCATCCCAGAAACAAAGTCATTCATAAAAATATATTTTTTTATCCATATTCACTTACTAGGCCAAGATCAATATTGCACTGTAAGTCATCTCAGACCATTTCGTTTATCTATTCACTGAGTATGACTCGGAGAGAGCCCTCCCTTGTTCTGGTAGGGCTAGCTACCAAACTGAGCGTGGTTTGCGGTTACCCTAAATTTTTCCTTCCTTCAGCCTAAGGCGGATTTAGGTGCTAACAAGCCCCATAGGTCTGATCAATATTGGATTCTTCAAGAAAGAGTTATGCCCACTAGTCCACGATGACCAGATTATAGACTATTTTAGTAGAGCGAACATGTATAAAGTTCCATGTGTCATTCTTGAAACCTTCAACCCTGAAAAAGCTATTCAACAAACTATAGCTTACTGTTTCTATGACTATTTAAGAAATTTTAATCCAATGCTCAGAGAGAACATTATGACAATCTTCCCAGCGTCGCCTGTTTGACATGGAATTCTGGAGCCTCAAAAAATGCTAACTTCCTCACATCATATCTCCAAAAATGTTACAAACCAAGATTTGAAATTAGGTCAAGAGGTTCATCAATATTTTGGCTCAAATGGTTTTTAATTGTAGCTTCTGAAGATTTTCAAAAAACAAGTTATAGCGAAAATGCAACGATGACCTATTTGATGCCTCAAAATCCCTACTAGAGGACGATATGAGGGTCATTATTTATATGAATGTCTTGAGTTGACATGGTCCTCAACAAGTGAAAATTGGAGGGATTTTAGGAGAACTTTTTTATTATTAATTATTGACTATTCAATGACCACAACCAATTATGAGTGACATGCAACAACCCCATAGTATTTTAGCACACTAACTTGGGTAACTAACTTCAAACATGAATATCTCTCAAATCGTGAAGAATTATGTGGCATGCCATATATGAGCAGAAACATATTGACACGTAGAATCCATATAGAAGATCCTTAACTTGAATAGAGTAAGTTGTCAAGTGAAAATTCCCATGCAAGATCCGTGTACCCCATGTTGTTGCTTGAGTTGACATCAATGCCAACCATTGATCAACAAGGCATTGTTGAATATTGTAGATTGGTAAACCTCACCTGATGGCACCTTCATCAAGATGTACAATGCAGAGAAGGGTCCATATTTGTTTTGAAATTTTCCACAAACAAGGTGGTCATGCAAGCGGTTGCATACCACATCTTGACAGGGTCATCAGGTGAATTGCACAAGAATAAGGCAACATGGTCTATGCTTCCTTTTTGAACTGGGTTTTATGTGATATAGAGTTTGAAATAACCAGATGTCGAGGTTGAGGATTTAGAGAATTTTAAATTTTACATGAAGAGTTTCAATCCATACAATTTGCGTCGGTTATGCAGGGACCATTGTACCAGAGTGTACTATCCATGGATCCATAGGGCATGTCATTGGCCAGAGGAAAACCCTTGGAGATATTTCTTTAACTCCTCTAGGATCAATGAACCATTCAAAATGGAAGTAGAGTGGCTATTAAAACTCAAGGCAGCAGCACCACAGGGAGCAGCCACGACAACAACAACAAGCAACAAACTTACACAAGACAAAGGAAAGAGGAACATTGTTGAAAGTGCAGAGGCGAATGAAAGATATAAGTTTAACGAATATCCAATTGTTGAGAGAGTAGCTTTGGATATAGAAAAAAAGAGGTGAAAATGCAACACTAGAGGAGCGCAAAAAATAAGAGTTAAGAAAAGACTCAAAGAGACAGAGAAGATGTTGCAGGAAGTAGAGCAGAAGCCCAAAGAAGAACAAGAGTTGTGTAGAAAAGAAAAGGAAGTGCAACATGGATAAGAATAAGAAAAATAATAGGAGGAAGTGCAAGGAACTCAGACAGCACAAATTGTGCCATTTAAGGTTGAATACTTAGATCCAATAGCAGCAGATGATGAACATAGTGAGTAGCTGCAAGAACAAGTACTTGCTCAAAAAGATGAACAAATAGTACAACTGATGTACATGGAGATGGTATAGTCAGAACAAGATCGGGACACTTACCTCATGTCAAAAGAAACCAAGGTCACCCCATAGGCTTCACCACCTCCATCAACAGAGAAAGTCCCAAGTGAAAAAGGGGATACCATTCTCGTTCAAGATCATCTTGAACAATGTGTACAACATAGCCTTTGATGATTCATAACACAAAGTTGTAAAACCACAGAGAACGCACATCCTGGATTAGCATGAATCACTTGTGCACTTTGAAGAATGTGTGATTGTGTCAGGTGTACGAAGACATATTGATACCTTGGTTGATGCTAGAGAGGCTTATGCCAAAGCCAGGAGCTCAAGTTTCAAGTCCTTGATAGCATAAAATGAGTGCATGGCTAAAGAATTTCAGGCATCCAGGCAGAGAGAAGAATAATCAAGAGGATCCACCAAAGGAGAGATGAAAATAATGATAATTGATGAAGTATTGGCTATTGATATAGTCATGACAATACTGTATGATAGGTTCATCACTGTGAAGAAGGTAGTTTCCCATATACATGGTCATCAATGGTGTTGGATCAAGATAGCACGCACTCACAGACGTATATGGCATTGTTGATCATGTATAGACATGGAAAATGAGGTATAAGGGAACCCCGCTTCACTTGCACAAGGTAATTTAGGCGTAGGTAGAGTTGGACAAAGACACATCCGAATTGTGATCTAGAACAATGTCGAACTCCTACCGCTCATCACCAATTTGGAGGCTTCGTACACATGGTCGTTTAGGAGTTTGGATGTCATGGTGAGAAAGTATGACACCCCATCAATTGGAACGCTCACAAAAGCCAAAGAAAAGAACCAAGTTTGACTAGAGCTAGACACATACTTTGATGAGTTGATGCACATGGTCACCAGTGTAGATTTACACATCGACGCAGAGAACATGTAGATATATGTCATCAATCCAGTCATGCTCAGGACTAAGTTGTGCATGTTATAGGACAAGTTGGATAGAGGTTATAGATCAATATACCTAGAAGCAATGGAGGCAAGAGTTTTTTTGCAGAAACACATCATCAAACAGTATGTGGATACCATTGTGCACTACCAATCTTAGCATCATTTTGTCACCAAATATCATGGAGAGGATGTTGATGAATTAGTATTTCCATAGTCATATGAGTCTTAATTTTGTCTTATCTTTTTGACTCAAGCCTATTTTTGTCCCACCTGTGTATATGTGGAAAATCTATTATTATTGTAAACATGATGAAAAGTGAAATCCCAAGTGTCATTAGTGGAATGCAAACAATCAGATGTAATGTACAAAGTTATATGTAATGAGGTTGAAGATTTATGAAAGTATTCCAAGAGTCAAAGGGGAATGTGAAGGATCACCCCAGCCTTTGCTATATATAAAACCTCATAACTCATAGAACAAGATTTTACGAACCAAGCTTTCAACTAGGCACTTCTTAGAGGAGGCTTGGAGATTATCATGATGAGCCTTGGCTTCTCCACTATTAAATGTGACTACATCTCTTTGGAGGAGCATGCATTGTTGATTGTAATGTTCCACTATTGGGGCTATTCACTCTCAATTGTGTATGTATGGATGGAACTTTCACTTTATATATATATGTATATATTTATATATAGATATATATATAGATATATATATATATATATATATATATAGATATAGATATATAAGAGAGCTAGTACATCTTCATTCATATGTTGTTATTGTAGTTCGACTATTATGGTTACATCAGCAATATATGTTGTTAAACTTACGCATTTGTGTATGAACTATTTTTAATATGATTGTATAAATCTTGTTGGCATCGCATTGTTGGTTTAACCCATATGTTAGAGGTCAATTTGGGCACATGAACCCCGACTTCGAGATCAGTATTATTAGGGTCCATCAATCCCTAATTTAGTTGTTTTCATTCCCTAATGAGGTCAACCTACATCATGCTTGCCTCCCAAGAGTTTCCATGACACCATTCATTCAAAAGGTGCCCCTAAGGAGATGAGTTCATGTAGCCTTCTATCAAGCTACATCGTAATGCAAGAACTGCACTAACTAGGTGCGCTGCAAAGCACTTAGCCTTTGTTTCACCAGTGTTGAGTGGGTTTCAATTAATTTTTTAAATGAACCCATTGGATTCCTCATCCAATGGATACTTCTGGAGGTTTCCAATTTGGTTGAGCTCACATTTGGATGAGGAAGAGGATGAATGAACCTCAATCAATTATCCCTTCCTCCATGGAACCACCTCCCAAATTTGGCAAAGCATTCATGAGGGCCATTAATGGCTTAACCTCCTCCATTAAGCTATAAATTGATCAAGCATTCAAAGTTTGGTCTAGGTTGGAATTTATTGAGCTAAGGAGATGTTGTTTGAATGAGATTAGTAAGAGTATTGTAATGATGTCAAATTTTTGCCTCATGGGGAGAGAAGGGATTGAACTAGAAGGAAGACACTAAATCAAGCATGAACATTCATTGGTTGTAATCTTTCCTTTTATAAATAAATAATTCAAATCTTTTTCCATTCACATTATATCGTATTCTAGATTCTATGATATGTTTAATTAACATATCTTTATTGTATGCTTTGATGGCTTTCTGTCTCGGCTTGTGTGTAGGTACCTTCCAAGAAAATTAAGTACGGAAATGAGTGGTGGAATCAATCAAAGGAGAGAGAGAGAGCAAGCGAAAGCTATAGGTTAGTTTCTCTTCTTGCTTCTCTTATCTATTGATTATAGGAAAACCAATGAATTACATTGTCTGTTGTTTCTAGACTAGCTACTAGCTCTAGAGGGTTAGGCATTTGTAGAAACACTGAATTTGCCCAAAACAAATTGGTGACTCCACTGGGGAAATCTTAGCCCTTTTAGTAGCTTATCCACCTCCTTAGACTCCTTGACATACTTTACTTTTTGTAATTTAGTCTTTCGCATTGAATTTTGGTCAAAATTTGAGGTTAGATGACTCTTGAGTGGTCTCGCAGGAATTGGTGCAGGCTAGCCTTAGCGATAGTGCTCTCCAGTGAAGTAGGGCCTTCTTTGACATGTGTTGATTAAGCTTGGAATATTTTTATCAGCACAGTTTGGCCCTCTTTGCCCTTCACTGATCAGTGTAGATTAGCCCTCTTTGGCCTACGCTGATCCGTTTTGAAATCATTGAAATAAGTGTAGTATTTAGTGAGAGCCAGTACTTTGCAGTGCAATTTACTCCTCTGTGACCCATGCTAATCAACCTTAGGTTAAATTCCCACCTTTGGATTGAGTTTTTGCCAAAATTCTTCTAATTTCTTACTTGTTGAATATCAATGAAGTCTTATCCCTGAAATAGTTTTTCATCTCCTTAATCCAACCCTAATTTGATTGGATTGATTAAAGTTTCTTTAATGTTCTCGTTGTCATTATCAATCTATAGTCAAATTTATAAAATAGTTGATTGATCTTTGTCGAAAGAAAATGTCGTAAAATTGTCTTTTCCTTCAAAAGTTGAATTTTCGTAAAGTCTTCATTCATGAAAGATCAATTGATTCATGTGTGCATTCAATTTGTATTTTCGTTTAAAGTGTTGAAAATATTCATTTATTTAAAATCAAATGTGTTGTGTAGTCTTCCTTTCCCTTTAAAAGAAATTGTCGCAAATCGTCTTTTTTTATGAAAAGAGTTTTGAATCATTTATGCATTATTTTTTCTTAGTGCATCATTCACGTTAAGAGAAACTAAAAATAAATACATGTAATTTGCATTTTGTAGTTAGTGAATGCTTGAAAGGAATAGTGTAGGGAATTCCATTAGTTTGTGCTCTTTGTTGCTTGTTCAAAAAGTAGTTGTATGCTCTATCCCTCGCAACTAGGATTTTCATTGCTTAAATTAAATGGAAAGAGTGCTTATCATTCTAGCTGTATTCTTAGGAATTTCAAAAAAGATGACGTGGTTAACCTTGAAAGGAAAATTATATAGAAGATCAACTTAAAATTTATCTAAATTAATCTAATAATGCATTGGAACTTAATGAAAAACATCTAGAGTTCTAGGCTAGAGACGTGTTCTAGTGTCTTTAAACCTAGTGGCTATTGTTTTCACTAAGGTTGGGCGATTCCTCCTCTCTGATTCAATAAGTGCTAGTATGGACTTGTACTCCCTGTACTATCGAGTATATGGTGGGAGAATCCAATAGGCTGAAATCCTTTATCCCTAAGAAGCCGAGTCTACCACCTTACCGATTGCAATGCACCGAACATGGCATTCGGGAATATTGACTGTCGTACATAAAGTCCTTGGTAATTTCTCTTTCATTTATCACCAAGGTGTATATTGTAGTTTTGTTAATTGTTTGGTAAACACTATTGTCTGGAATCTCCAGAGCAGTCACTTTCATTCCTTTTTGACTCTTTAAATGTAAAAGGATCATTTGAGCACTTGTCCTTTTATGCTCATTAAACGTTGAAGGTGACTAGAGCGATGTTTTGTTTTTTCTCAAATCTTTAAAAATGAGAAAGTGAAGTTGTGTTCCAGTGTCGTAAAAATTAATTGAATGCGGATAACATTCTCCATGCTTGCTCTTTAGTTCATCTTAGGTTGAAACATATGGCGACGAATATGGAGTTCACCGATCAAGGAATTCCTTTTGATGGGAATCCTAGTCCTTTTCCTCATTTTTGAAATATTGGTGCTCCATATATGGCTACATTGTCCCTTCCAGGATTTACCATTGGCTTGTGAGTATGGTTGTTTTCAACCTGCTTGGTTCAAAATATCATGATTTCTCTGCAATTGAGTACTCCTCCAATTGGACAAAATCAACCTGATCCTAAAGTTGACCCTTTGCCTTCTTGCTTGGTTGTTTCTTCCTCCTCTTCTTCCTTTTCACCTAGTGAAAGTAGTGGTATCAGTAGCTAGGTGGCTAAAAAGAAGAAGAAAGGGAAGAAGAAGAAGAAGAAGCAAAATTCAACAAAAGGGCAACCAAACGACCATTGCTTTGAATGAAACATCTGATGAGAAACCATCCATAAAGCCTCACAAAATTCGATATCCATGCAAAATTTGTGTGAGAGACCATCTTGTTCGAAATTGTCCTGATATTCCTGAGATCTGAAAAGAATGGCCTTCTCATTCACATCATCCTATGTGATCAACTTCTAGAGATCATGTTGGTGACACACCATCAACTAGTGGTAGTAAAGATCATGGAAAGAAGGGAAAAGTTAAGTTTCCATGTAGGTTATGTGAAGGGAATCATCCCATTCACCTTTGTCCCTATCTAGACGAAGCCAAAAAAGTGTTGGATAACCGTCCTACTTCACCACGACAACTTCCATCTGGTTACAAGAAACTCTCCTTGAATATTTCACTAGTTGATGAATTGACTGATCAAAATCAACAACCGGTCGAACCCACTCTCTCTGAAAGTGAATCCTATGAGTCTATACCCAACCCAAATCAACAACTTGAGGTAACAGTTGACCTGATTTCACCTTCAGCTAATCATACCTTTCCGAAAGAGAGTGAAAACGAAACCACTCGGGTTCTTTTTGTTTCTTCAGATTCAAATGAGCTTGGGGGAAATCCTCCTGTTTCATCAAGACAGGAGGAAAATCCTCTCACTTTCATAACTCAAGGGGTTAATTCTCCCATTTCTATGGTACCTCCTCCAAGTAGTCTGGTCACTTCCTTTGATTGGAATCGACTAGCAGGATTTTTTCTTCCTTCTTATGTGCCTTTCCAGATCATAGTATAAGTTTGTAATATGATTGTATCTAGCACTATTATAGATGAAGGTGCATCCGTGAGAATCCTTTCCTCAACTTCTTGGCAAGCGCTCGATTTGCCACCACTTGTGCTTTTTACCTAGAATCTATTGGCTTTTAACAGAGGAACCAATCAACCATTAGGGATCCTCCCTTGGTTACCCATTACTTTGGGAGGAAAATTCATTTATCTGAATGTGATGGTGGTCCCACGACCTTTAGATTATAATTTACTTCTTGGGCATGACTATGTTTATGACATCAGAACTATCGTTTCAACACTCTTTCAAGTGATTTATTTCCTGCATGAAGGCAGGATTGTCACCGTTGACCAACTTTCATTTCCCAATCTAAATATGGCTCCTAGTCAACCATCTTCCCTAATTGGTCCTTTCGTACCAATGGTATCATCCTTACCATATGTTAATTATGTGGCAACTTGTTCCATACCTACATCAATTGATGATCAATTCAATGATGTACTAGGGGCATTGGAACAAGATAGCTCTTTCATGAACTCCAATGAGTTGTGATTAGGTCCATGAGGATAGTTCCTGGTCCTGTGCCAACCTCGTTAAAAAATGAAACAAGGGTCTATGAGGATAGTTCATTTTCTTATGTCAACCTCATTAAAAAATGAAACAAGGGTATGAGGATAGTTCGTTGTCTTGTGTCAACCTTGTTAAAAAATGAAACCAAGGATATGAAGATAGTTCCTGGTCTTGTGTCAACCTTGTTAAAAAATGAAACAAGGACCTTCGAGGATATTTCGTTGTCTTGTGTCAACCTCATTAAAAAAATGATACAAGGGGCTATGAGGATAGTTATTCTACTATGTCAACCTCATTAAACAAATGAAACAACTCCCATGAGGATAGTTCCTGGTCTTATGTCAACCTAGTTTAAAAAATGAAACAAGGAATCTGAGCAGGATTCCTTGTCTTGCTTCAAAAAAAAGTCCCCTAGAGAAAAGTTCCAAGTCGAGTCTTTGACTAGATCTCGTAAAATCCTAGTCAAGTCTTTTACTTGATCTCTTAAAAGAACCTTCATTCCATCCACCAAATAGCCACAAGTAGTCTACTTAGGTGAATGTAATGAAACTTGGGGACCATGCACCTAGTAGTAAAGTTAAGTCTACCTTTAGGTTATGTGAATGGAATCACCCCATTCACCTTTCTCCCTATTTGGACGAAGCTAAAAAGTGATGGATAATCGTCCTACTTCACCGCAACAACTTCAATCTGGTTACCAGATACTCTCCTTTTCATCATGCTAGGGGAATATAAACTAATCCAAGCATAGTTTTTCTTTTTAAGCTTGTGTAAAAATGAAACTAAATTTAAGCCTATTTTTTTGTTTGAAGGTTGTATAAACATGAAACGGAACCCAACCATAGGTCCCTATGGTTCAAGCTTGTGTAAAAATGAACCCATTTTCATGTGATTGCCATTCTATCAGCCTCTTTCATCATATGAGCCTTGGTTGTTTTCATCCCATTGCCACCATCCCTTTGGTTGATCATATGCTTTCACTTGGTTGTTTTACCCTTTTTGAGGAACAGTTGCAATGAATGGTCTTACTAGCCAGCCTCTTTAGATAAATGAACATGTATTGAGAAGTTCCAACATCATCGGAACTAGTTGCTACCCTAGACACCGATCATCCCTCAAAATGGAGTTGTCTTTAAGCTCTTTCCAGACTCTCTAAACATGAAAAGATTGTCTAGCACTTGTCATTTCTAGCTTGTTAACGGAATAGAATCGATATCTACTCAGTATAGTTTTACCCCTTTTTCGGGCTGAGATAGATTAACAACGAAAAAGGTACTCGTTAATCGAACATGATCAATAGGTTCTCTCTTGTATTATTTTATGTTTTTTCAGACTTGAGAGACAAATTTATGGAAAATAACTTGTAGAGTTTCCTTTTAGTCCCTTTTCAGATTGTCTAAATGTGAAAAGGACTGAGTTATCTTTGTCGTTAAGCTCGTTAAACACATTAAATAGTGACAAACTTGTCCATCTAGAAAAGACTGAGTTTCACCTTTGCTAGACTTGTTAAAACATCAAATAGCGATGGATTCACCTGAAGGGTGGAATTATACAACAAGCATATGCTATCCTCCTCAAGCTTGATAAAAAATAAAGATGTACTGGTTAGAAACCACTGGGAAAAATGGGAAAAAGCCAAGAAAAAATTATGGTAGAAGGTCGCTCGTGAACATGACACTTTCAGCTCATCGTTGTGACTATGTGGGTTGGGTCATTTAGTTTGATGGTTATCACATTGTTGGTTTATCATACCATCCATCACTTTGTTTTGGGTCAATCCTACAAATTCACTTCAGTGTCGCCGATATGTTCAAGAAAAGTCATTTAGTTCAAAACTTCATCCTTTACAATACAGTAAACCTTCATGTTCATGCTCGCCATTCCTAAACCTTGTGTTGTGAGTCGATGCTTCATCTCCAAAATCATTTGCATTGTTTCATGTCATTGATGTGGGATACATGAAGGCCCTCCTGCGATGAGTAGCTTCTCGTTGAAATCAGCACATCATCCAAGAAGTTGACTTAGAAACACCCCTTTAGTACCTTGAGGCTTGCATACATCAATGGTAGGTTTCTCGCTTCTAGAAACAGGTTAACATCATTGGCCTTCGACCGAAAGACTTTGTATGGTGTTCAACCTCAAATCATTTATTCACACCATGCAAAATGTACTGCAATACCTTGAGGGTCATTATCGTTATCAGTGATTCCTCTTGCATCTGTTAAAAACTCACATCATTGGCTGGTAATCAGACAATGTCTCTCCATGTTCGACTTCAGATCATCTATTCACATGGTTAGACTTGTACATTGAGTGAAGATTGAATGAGATTGAAGACTCCAGAGCTAGTTTCATCCATCCGGGCTGCGACATATTTTCATGAGTACTATATCAAATGTACAAATGGCCTTACATTCATGTTCATCCATTCATGGGTCTTTATCTCTAGATGACTATATTTGTACATGTAATGAAAGTTTATAAGCTAAGCATGGGTGTGCCTTCCCTTAGCTAGTTCATGAGAAAAACCAAATTATCATGATATTTGTATTGTAACTTGTGTAGGTCACCTTCCGCTTTGAAACCTTCTCTTCAAATGGTAAAGAATCTCACTCGACATGTTTATTTTCAACTTCATGCTTTAGGGGGCAACTATTATAGGTCAATTTGGGCACAACAACCTTGACTTCGAAATCACTACTATTACGGTCCATCAATTTTTAATTTAGTTGTTTTCATTCCCTAATGAGGTCAACCTACATCATGCTTGCCTCCGAAGAGTTTCCATGACACCATTCGTCCAAAAAGTGTCCCTAAGGAGATCAACACATGTATCCTTCTATTACGCTGCAATGCAATGCAGGAACTGCAATGACTGGGTGTGCTGCAACGCACTTAGCCTTTATTTCACCTGTGCTGACTGGGTTTCAACTAATTTTTTAAATGAATCCATTGGATTTCTCGTCCAATAGATACTTATAGAAGTTTCCATGTTGGTTGAGCTCGCATTTGGATGAGGAAGAGGACGAATGAAACTCAATCCATTATCCCTTCCTCCATGGAACCACCTCCCGAATTTGGTAGAGCATTCATGAGGGCCATTAATGGCTTAACCTCCTCCATTAAACTATAAATTGATCAAGCATTCAAAGGCTGGTATAGGTTGGAATTTCTTGAGCTAAGGAGATGTTGTTTGAATGAGATTAGTAAGACTATTGTAATGATGTCGAATTGTTTCTTCATGGGGAGAGAAGGGATTGAGCTGGAAGGAACACACTGAATCAAGCATGAACATTCATGGGTTGTAATATTTCCCTTTATCAATAAAGAATTCAAATCCTTTTCCATTCATGTTCTTATATGATGTATATCATATTCTTGATTCTATGATATATTTAATTAACAAATATTTATTATATGATTTGATGGGTTTCTGTCTCAACTTCTCTCGAGGTACTTTCCAAGTGAATTAAGTACGGAAAGGATCAGTGGAATTGGTCAAAGGAGAGAGGGAGCAAGCAAAAGCTATAGGTTGGTTTCTCTTCCTACTTCTCTTATCTGTTGATTATAGGAAAACCAACAAATTACTTTCGCTATTATTTCTAGACTAGCTACTAGGTCTAGATGGTTAGGTGTTTATAGAAACACAAAATTTTCCCAAAACAAATTGGCGACTCCACTGGGGATATATTATCCCTTTTAGTAGCTTTTCCACCTCCTTAGACACGTTGACATACTTTACTTGTTGTAATTAAGCCTTTTGCATTGAATTTTGGTCAAAATTTGAGGTTAGATGACTCTTGAGTGGCCTCACAAGAATCAGTGCAGGCTACCCTTAGAGACAGTGCATTGTAGTGCAGTTAGGCCTTCTTTGACCTACTGATTCAGATTTGAATATTTTGATCAACGAAGTTTGGCCCTCTTTGCCCTGAGCTGATCAGCACAGATTGGTCCTCTTTGGCCTGCACTGATCAGTTTTGAAATCATTGAAATTGGTGTAGTCTTTAGATGGAGCTAGTGCTTTGTAGTGCAATTTTCTCCTCTGTGACCTATGTTGATCAACCTTAGGTTAAATTCCCACCTTTGGATTAATTATTCTCAAAAAATATTCTGATTGGTTGCTTGTTGAATATCAATGATGTCTTATCTCTTAAAATAGTTTTTCATCTTCTTAATCCAGCCATACTTTCATTGGATTGATTAATGTTTCTTCAATGTTCTCTTTGTCATTATCAATCTATAGTTAATGTTAGAATATAGTTGATTGATCTTTATAGAAAGAAAGTGTCGTAAAATCCTCTTTTCCTTCGAATGTTGAATTGTCGTAAAGTCTTCATTCATGAAAGATCAATTGATTGATGTGTGCATTTGATTTGTATTTTCGTTTAAAGTGTCAAAAATCTTCATTTCTTTAAAATCAAAAGTGTCGTAAAGTCTTCCTTTCCCTTTATAAGAAATTGTCGCAAATCATCATTTTTATGAAAAGATTTTTGAATTGTTTGTGCATTAGTTTTTCTTATTGCATCATTCACATTAACAGAAACTGAAACGAAATACATGCAACTTGCATTTTGTAGTTTGTGAATGCTTGAAAGGAATAGTGTAGGGAATTACATTAGTTTGTGCTCTTTGTTGCTTGTTAAAAAAACACTTGTATGCTTTATCCCTCATAGCTAGGATTTTTATTGTTGAATTAAATGGAAAGAGTTCTTCTCATTCTAGCTACATTCTTAGGAATTTCGAAAAGAATCACATGGTGAACCTTGAAAGGAAAATTCTACGGAAGATCAACTTAAAATTTATGTAAATTAATCTAATAACACATTGGAACTTAATGAAAAACATATAGAGGGTCTATGTTAGAGATGTGTTTCGATGTCTTTAAACCTAGTGGATGTTGTTTTCACTAAGGTTGGGTGATTCCTCTTCTCTGATTCAATAAGTGTTAGTACGAACTTGTGCTTCCTGTACCTTTAAGTATATGGTGGGAGTCCCCAATAGGTTGAAATCCTTTATCCCTAGGAAGCCGAGTCTACTGCATTATGAATCGTAATGCACTGAACACAGCATTCGGGAAGATTGATTGTCGTACTTAAAGTCCTTGGTCATTTCTCTTTCATTTATCAACAAAGTGTATATTGCAGTTTTGTGATTTGTTTGGTAAACCCTCTTGTCTAGAATCTCCAGAGTAGTCACTTTCATTCCTTTTTGACTCCTTAAAAATAAAAGCATCATTTGAGCACTTGTCCTTTCAGGCTCATTAAACATCTAAGGTGACTAGAGCCATCTTTTTTTTTTTCTCAACTCTTTAAAAATGAAAAAGCGAAGTTGTGTTCCAGTGTCATCAAAATTAAATAACTGCGGATATCATCCTCCACACTCACTCCTTAGTTGAAACATATGGCTACAAATCCAGAGTTCACCGATCAAGGAATTCCTTTTGATGGGAATCCTAGTCCTTTTCCTCCTTTTGGAAATATTGGTGCTCCATATATGGCTACATTTTCCCTTTTTGAGATTTACCATTGGCTTGCGAGTATGGTTTTTTTCAATCTCCTTAGTTAAAAATATCTTGATTTCTTCGTAATCGAGTACTCCTCCAACTGGACAAAATCAACCTCCAGTTGATCCTAAAGTTGACCCTTTTCGTTCTTCCTCGATTGTTTCTTCCTCCCCTTCCTCCTCTTCATTTTGCAGTCTCCCTACCAACTTTTCACAACACCCTTTCTTGCTTCAGCAAGTACACAAGCTTCAGTGTTTTTCTTGCACGACGACAACCTGTCAATCAAAGCTTGATGCATTCCTCTCATAGGTTGTTCATATAGACTTGGTCTAGCTATAGGTTTAGTAGCTTCCCCAATAAAGTGCACAAATTTTGAGAGAAGCTAGCGTTCCCTCCATAAATTGTGTAATTATGTCCTGCATCGTGTTGGGCTCTAGAATAGTGCAATCCTGCTAGTCAGGCTTCACCCAAAAAATTGTGCAATCCTTCCTAGAAGGATTTCTCAGCCTAGGAATTATGTAATCCTGGGTAGCAGTTAGTTGGTTTGCCCAAGAATTGCACAAATCTCCTCAGCAGCCAGCCCAGCTCCTAGTTACAAATGCACATTTCCTCCTAGAAGTTGAGAAGCCTCATGCATGAGTAGATGGGTTGACTAGTTCCACCCAGGACCAAGGAAACTTGATTTGCATGCATGGCTTTCTTTTTCCCATAATAGAAAAAGGCACCATGCAAAAAGCATCCCATTATTCAGGGAGATATTTTTAGTAGTTAGACGTTACATGCAAAGTTCATTCAGAAACCTTCCTCCAAGTGTCGCTTTTTCCTATATTTGTGGCATGCATGTCATGAGCTCAATCTTATTTATTCAATGCATCAGAGCTCATTATTACACATCAATCTTGTAGCTCTGACATCCCATAGCACATCAAGGACTCTTCAACACATCCCACTCAACTATTCACGGGTAAGTGGCCTCAACTAGTCTTCTTCAGTATTTTTGTTGCTTTTTTTGTTTTCACTTGTGTGAGTGTTGTTAACTTGATTTACTTGAGTTATTGGTGTTGTTTACATGCATACTAGATTGTACTAGCACCATTTCAGTTTCTGTTTCTATCTCACTATTCTCGCATGCATGAAATTGTTTTGCATGAACGATCGTTGATTTAGCAATTCGCTTCACTCACATGCATGTTGATCTGTTTATTGAATATTTCATTAATGTTTGAATACATGATCAATCACTTATGATTTCACTTAGTTTTTCCATGCATTCACTTTCACGTTTTCTTTCAGTTGTCGTCACCGAGTATGACCAACCTCGTCCCAAACTCTACCTTCACCGAGAGAACATTGCACAATACGGGGAAGGAAGGATCTATCTTCCTCTCCATAAATGAACATCTCTACCCAGGAACTATACTCTAGGAATGTTTTGCTTATTTCTGAGGGAGAGTGACTTTTGGGCCAGAAAATTGTGCAATGCAGTCCCTGAGCCTGAAGTCATTGCCAACTGGAATTGTGGTTTGCGCAAATGAAGCAACCATTATTTCCTCCCAAAAACCTGAGACGACCTTTTTCACAATTTTGATAGCTAGTTACCCAACCTCCCAGAAGAAATTGCATGATCTTTCCTATCAATTGCCAAGTATGTGTTATGTAATTCCTCGAATTTGCTTTGGTTTTCAGTGACACATTTCTTGCCATGCATGTTGCTTTATCTCTATATCTTTCAGGTGTTTGTCCGCCTCTTAGTAGTACATGATCAATGGCATCTAAGAGATTAGGATCAAAATACACTAATGGAAGTGCAACTAGAGCAACAGTAAAACGGGTGTCCGCATGTCTCTCGTTCTATGAATATACAAAGCCGTTTCTAGACAAGGACATCAAGCTAAAATGGAAAGAGGCTAATGAAGCATTTCTAGGAAATTTTGTGGAAGACATTGAAGATTGTCAGGTGTATGTGAACATTCAGAAGTCTAACTTGTACCAGATTGCATGCAGATACCCCACGTTCCAATGCATGAACATGATACACTAGATCTTCTCTCACACTGATCCTGAGACGATGACTTTGAGCAGTGTCAGTGGGATGAAGATTGTAACCTTATGGGCAAAGGATTATGATGAGATGTATCATATGTCACATCTCATGACTATTATGAAGACTCCCTTCAACTTACTCAATGCCAGTGCTCACTTCAAAGACACTTTGAAGAACTGGGTAAGGAGGTAGCTCAATTCAGGTGGAAACCCAACGAGATCTATAAGATGAAGATACTGTGGAAGTCATATTAATATAGGGTCATATTTGCATGTCGACTGTATGGCCAAGAAAGCATGGAAACCTTCTCACACAATTGGGTGATCTTGCTAGGCCAACTAGCCAGAGAAGTAAAATCATGTAATTGGTCCAGAATGTTGGCTCATTAGCTAAAGGAATATGTAGCAATGGCTAGATAGTCACCCAGAGGTATGCAAGAAGCGATCTACTTATATCCCTACATCTTAGATGTAATATGTACCCGACATGAGTTCTTGGGCTTGGAGTGGCCATGGTCACTGGCGGAGACTATTATGAACACATATTGTAAGTTGTTGTCCAAATGTGACTTTAGAGGTGTAATCACATGGGTGTCAATCATTTTGTCACCCTGGTTTAAAAGATGATATTCAAACATGATCCACCCTACATGTCGAATGAAGCAATGGAGGAACTGATAGACATTGTTGATTGGTATGCCTCACCATCTGGTACCTTCATCCGAATATTCAGCACAAAGAAGCCTCTTCATGTTCTACCAAAGCTCACCTTGGGCATACTTGTCATGGAAGAAGTAGCGTATCACATTCGATAGGATTGAAAACTAGACTGCACTAGAAGAAGAAGTCACCTTGGTCTGCTCTCCATTGCAAATTAGGTTATATCAGATCTGGGGTTTCAATCAAGTGGATGTCATATCAGAATAGATGAAGAGGTACCCATTCAAACTTCGAAGTTAAAATCCATATGACACACATTACATTTTTCAAACAGATGAATGAAAACCCGTAGAGGTACTGGATTCTTTAGAATAATTGGCATCAGGCAGACATGGTGAACCATCACAGGAGAAGGAATTCGCTAATGGGCTTGAGAAAGCACTCTAATAGTTGGATGTGGACATGGAGCAACAAGAATTGGAATGGGACATCAACCCCATGCATCAGAACCAAGAGTTCGACTTAGCCACTTTTCCTTATCCATATGATGAGCATGTCTCAAATGACCAAGGAGGCACTGAAATACTTGGAGATTAGTTGGAAGGAGAGATGCACAACATCTCATTTGACGAGTCTCAACACAGCGTTGTGCAGTCTCATAGTGTGTTAACTCCAGAGGATCATACATCTCCTACGCAAGTTAAGCAACAAGTGATTATGTATGACGTGCATAAACATCAAGCAGCCTTGCCTGATGTAACTAGATTGTATACCAAAGCCACTAGATCAAGTGCTCTCCTACTGATAGATGAGAATGAGTGAATGGCAAAGGAAATATAGATGGGAAAGCAAGGAGGAGTATTGGTGACAGCGTCTTTCCAAGCTGAACTGAAGAAGGAAATAATAGATGAAGTATTGTCCCCTGACATAGTTATGCAATCTTTGTACTCCAAGTTTGGTACTCTACATAAGGTAGTTGTTCATCTCAACGGATGGTAGCAACGATGTGCTAGGAGAGCACGTATCTTGGAGAACTTACATGTTGTTATTGATTACATGAAAACATGGACGATGAGATACAAGGGTGCCCCATGTCACTTGCCTAAGATGATTAGGGCCAGTGCAATCAAGCTGAAGGCATGTATCCATAGTCAGATCTAGAACTATGAAGAGCTCCCGCAACTCATCACTAGAACGCAACCTTCCCATGCATGAGTGTTCAAGAGTATGGATGTTGTGGTGTGCCCACATGCGATCCCATCCATTGCGACTCTCACTCAAGTGAATACAAAAGCATAGGTTTAACTAGAGATTGACTCATATTTTGACAAGTTCATGCGCATTTTCACTAGCCCAGACATTCTCATCAGTGCAGGCATCATGCAAAAGTATGATGCTAGTCTGGTCGCATTAAAGACAATGATGTACATTCTTTCAGACGAGTTGGATAGAGGAGCCTGAGAAGTGTACCTGGATGCTATGGAGGTAAGAGTGAGGTTCTAGATAGATGTCACCTTGGAGCACATGGACACCATCAAATACTATCAATCTTGATATCAGTATGTTACTAACGATCAGCATAAGGATGTTCAGGAGTTGGACTTCCATGCTTGTCTATGTCATAATGATGTAGCATGGCTTGCTCAATCCATTTTCTCTCACACGTGTACATGTACATTATAATGTATTTCCTTGTCAAGTGTAACTCAAGTGTTGATAGTTGGATGTAACATTCATAGAGTAGATGAAGTGTCATGAGGATAGTTAAACTGTCACAAAGGGGATTGTCAAGGGTCACCCCACCCTTTGCTATAAATAGTCCCTCATAAATCATTGTAAGGGCTTTTGGTGAGAGAAGATTTTGATAAGACTATCTTGGAGAGAGGTTGGACAATATTGTAGTGAGCGTTGGCTTTTCCACTACATAGAGCTAGTACATTTCTTTGGAAGAGAAAGCAATTGTGGTTGTAACGTGCCGCTATCAAAACTAGTTGTTGGAAATGAATGTATTGTATGAATCGAACTTACAGTTCTTAATATAACAAGAGACAACACATTTCATGGATATGTTGTATTGTATTCTATGTTATCTGGTTTATTCTAAATAATATATGTATTGGTTTTCTTATGCATGCATGTATAGACTATTCTCTATAATTATGTATCAATATTTCTTAAATGTACTGTTGGTTTAACCATAACTTTGGATTGCTTGCTATCTTTCATTACATGTTGTGATGTATCTTTTCTCATGTGCTCCCTTCCAAAATACGTGTTGTCACAGGTTTCAAAGGGGTGCACTCATCCCAACCCTCATGTGTTAGAACCTCTCATGCACCCACCTTGACTCATTGCAGTTGTCACACCCTTGCTACCAACAAAGTTATCTTACTTTCCTATGTGTGAAATCATAGTCAGTGCATTACCGTATGACCCACCACTAGGAAAATCCTACACAAAATGGTCTTTGGTT
Organism: Pinus taeda; assembly: GCA_000404065.3. Lineage (NCBI taxonomy): Eukaryota > Viridiplantae > Streptophyta > Pinopsida > Pinales > Pinaceae > Pinus > Pinus taeda. Next base: position 5,821 of record APFE031713719.1, on the reverse strand, counting down.
TAATTGAGACTTATTATTGGGGAAATCCCCTCACATGTTGGTGGGTCTAACACTGTCAACATTTTTGGTGCTAGAAGGAGGGCTAGATGACATGCTATGTCCTCTCATCTTGTTTTGAAAATTTGCATATATTTCATGGATTCTTGCACTCTTCTCACTACACGATGTTTTTTTAACCATAAAGATGTTGCCATCATGAGGGATTTTCGCGATCACTTGTCCACCTACACATATGATGGTGAAGGTGAAGTGGCCTGGACTGAGTTCTTAGATGAATTTCTTTCCATGCTTCATGAGGGAGATGGGTGTTCTGAAAAATAGGCCAACTTGTTGCTTGCATACACACTTCACGAATCTCCACTTTGATGGTTGTGTAGCCTACCGACTAACAAAATGTGCTCACTTGAGCACTTATGTGATCTTATTGAAGACACTTTCTATAATTTTGATCCAGACCATCGTGACCAAAAACTATTAGAACAATGGAAGGCTCTGCATGAATCAATCATGGAATTTTGGCAGTACTTACATGACTTGTAGTTTCAAGCTCCGAGGAGCCAGATGAAAATTCTCTATCTTTGGGGCTGATTCAATTATTGTGTTAAGAAATATTATCATCCGAAGAAGAAGTTTGAAATCAAGCCTTGCTCAAAAGTCCTCAGTGATGGAGCTATTCCATCTCACACATATGCAGTCACAGTCAAGAGTGGCTGTCCACCATCCCCTCATTAAACAGCTCCACCACTTCCAAGTGATGGTGAGGATCATGCTTACACACTTGTTCAACTTTCACATCCTCTCAACATCACTTCTCTTAATTTTCACATAGATTTTGTTGTGAGTCCATCGAGGTGTCATATGCATTATGCTGCACAAGATTCATCTTCACACATGGTTGTTCCTCTGGATGAGAGTGTCTTATGTTCTTCCATTTCATACTCTACTCTTGGTGTGAATGAGGAATAGCCCTTGACAGAGTTGAATTGCACAACCAACATGTGCTTTCATTCATGAGGAGTATGACTAGTAGCTTGAGCATCAACACTTAGCAAAGGATGACTCCCTTCTGTTCAAGCCTCCTCTGTTCTTTCATGAAATATTCGGTGAACCTGCCATACATGATTTCACATGTGTATCTCCATCCATAGATACACCCATTGTTGATCACTCGTAGGACACATCGAATTTTGGTCCATCATTCGACAATGGAGAGGATAAGTTATTCATTGAAAATCTAGTTGATCTTTCATCTATCCTTTCCAGAAACACAAAGGATGAATTTTTTCGCTTTCCATCTACCCCTTTCTTTGATTTATTAGATCATGAGGATGCAAATGAAATAATTGATTTTTTGAATTGTGGCTATCGTGATCCATTTACCCTCGTATTCGATCATGATCATGATCCTATCGTAGTTGATTTTTTGAAACCACCAGTTTATGATGATGAATTTGAAACACCCAAGAATGTTGAGGCACTTTAGCTCGATATGATGGTTATGTCAAACCCTCACTCTCCTGGTGTTAGTCTCAGTTTTGATCAAGAAACCATTCAATCACCCTGTTAACTCAAAATCAGACCCTAGAAGGCTGCAGACTAGGAAGACCTCAAGTAACTATTTCAAACCTACTTTAGGCTAAGGCTTAGCCTCCTCAACCTGAGAGGGCTCTCTCAAAAGGGTTAATGATTTTCATTATAGTTAAGATGGCTAACTCTTGTGAAACAAATGTAAAAATATGAGTGGTGGAAACACATTTAGCAACTATCCATTGGGCTTATGGAGTCAACATCATTTCAGTATACAATGGTATTAACCTTACATAGAAGTCAGGGCATTCAACATTTAACATATTCAAAACAGACCAACTCAAATAGGACCACACAGTCTATGAATGTATACAAGAAGTTAGAGCACCTTAAGTGAATTCTAAGTGATTACACATTCATACCACTGCAAATATTAGGAAAAGAACAATACCACACATTCTGAACATCAAATTCCTCATGAATCCTGAGAAGCAAATCCAAACTTGTATTACCAAAATAGAGTATTACATAAGCCAAATATCAGAGTTTTTTCATAAATTTTCCAACCCTTTCTACGTTGCTTTCTTTCTTATTTATAGAGCTTTTCTACCTAATTGAGATTCCTCCTCAAGCATGAGGGGAACTCGAAATCTGCTTCTAATGACACCTATTCAAATTTTTAACTGCCTATTAAATGTAACAAACTTTAACTAGACTTTTCAGAGATCTAAATCTAGTAGGATTCTAACACCATGTTATGCTAATAATAGCCTTGGTTACAATGATTCTCGTTCCTTGACATCTGGTTCCTTTTTAGTTTGGCTGTGATGGATGTTTAAGACTCCATACTTGTCTTCCATGCCACATCTTTCCCATTGTGCTGAAATATAGGAAACAACCCTTGCTCATCGGTCTTTATGGTTTTCGAATCCACAGAAGCAGGTCCGTCATCTTTGTTTTCCAAAATGTGACAGATGGCCATGTCCTTGATGTGCTGTCCACTACCTTTAAAAACAAAAACTCTTTCAAGCTGTCTTGACATATTTGAATCGTGATAAAAGTGCTCACCTTATGAAAAAATTTAAAGTTGGGTCCAAATCCATATTTCTCCACCTGTCTTAACCTGATTGATTGCTGCAGCTTCGGATGATTCTTTGTATATATTCACCCTTCAAAATTTCCCGCTTATGTTTCAAAACTGATTGATTTATATTGGATTTTTTAGCTTCAGCAGTTTCGTAGCGCGCTACGAAACTGCTGAGCTTTAATCATCACCTTTAGTAGTTTCGTAGCATGCTACGAAACTGTTGAGTTTTTTAGAAAACATAGTTTCAACCCAAAAATTTACTTTATTGAGCACTTTGCTATCAAAACCTCCTTTCAACTATTCTAAGACTTTCCAAAACTGAATGGAAATGCAAGATTCTTCAAGAAGATGAGACTAAGCAAAATCATCAAAACTCAAAACATAGTCTTACTTGAAATGGGGTTTCATTCAGAAGATTACTTTAGCTGGCTTAACTGTACCTTTAAGTCTTCAATTTGCTTCTTCATAACCTTGTTCCCAACTCTTAATTGCATATTAATCATTCTGATGAATTTTGCTTCTTTAATTGCCGATACTGTCTAGGTATGGAATTGAGTATCACAGTCAACCACCTCTGAAGTTGCTTTCTCTTCCCACAAGGTTTTAATTCTGCAATAATTTGCTTGTATGATGGCATGTTTTCTGGCAGCTTTCTTCAGTCTGGCAATCTCAAGATTAACAGATTCCAATCTCCTTTTCAAATCTTCCACACTATCTTCTTTGTGAGTGGAAACTCTTTTGCCTTTGTCCTTTTTTTTATGAGGTTGTATCTCTTCCCACGTTTCATCTGTCCTTGGAGGTACCTCCTTTCCCTATTTCAACATCCTTGTTATGGGTCTCCTGGGTTTGAAAACAAATTTCTCAGGTTGATCATCAAACTTATGTTTCTTTAAGGCTTTGACTTTCTTTGTCTTCTCTTTTTCTGGCTGCATCAAATCATCTTAAACTAGTGGGGACTCTTCAAAGTCAATTGCCTACAATAAATCATTTAAATTTCCCTTCTAAACTGGACTTTCTTCAACAGCTACTAACTTACCCTTTTCTTTAGCCATTTGACTTCTCGTTCTTCTCCTTGGAACTACTCCAACTGTGCTCGTTTCATGTGCAGTCTCTTTGACTTGAGATTTTTCTTTAATTGACTGTTGAGGTGTATCTTGAATGATCAGTGGCTTTACAGACTCTCTAACTTGTTTCCTTGCCTTTAATTTTGGAAACCTCTTGGCTCTTGTTTCTGTTTGAAGACCTGATGTTGTAAGATCTTTTGCAGGTAGAGGACTGAGGCCAGTCTGGCTTCTGAAACCAGCCATGAAAATAAATGTATTCCAGTCTTTGCCTACCTTTTGAAGTTCATGAAAAACAAGTAATTTGATCAAGCCATGGTGAAACAGAGAAGTTTCACAAGCCTCCTTTCTCAATTGTACTTTGTCACACATTTTACTCAAACTGTGGAATAAATAAAAAGGTAGATCAATGGAAGCCTTCCCTGTAAAATGCAAAGGGAGTTTGAAATGGTACGAATACACCTTGTTATATCGTCCTTCACAAGTCAGGTATTTCTGTATACAGGTGAGTAAATGTGCATAGGACTCTTTGACATAGCTCCTAGGAACTGACTTACTCAAATCCGAATTAACGAATTCCTTCTTTAAAAACTCTTTGCATGGATTCATGTCAAATTTGAAGTTCTTGAACCAATTTTCTTGCCCTCGTGGAATCTCTGTCATAGTGGATATCATCTCTGGCGAGACTTGCAATTCCAACATAGCCACCTTTGAATTTAATCCTGTGAAATTGAGTGCAAACTCTTTAGTCACCTGTGCATGTCCTCCTTGTAACTTCCTGCAAAAAATCCAACATCCAGCTTTTTTAAAAGCCTTCTCCACATCTTTATTCTTCAATGTTATATCCAAACCTTCAGGCTCATTTCTCAGACATTTGCCTGATCTGTGTTCTTTCTTCTCTACTGATCTCTCCTTGAAATCTTAAAGACCTGAAAGCAAGGAATACTAGCTCTGTTCGAACTGTAAACTCAGCTTCTTTTGAAAATCTGCCTCGCCTGATTTGCTGCCTCGCTTGATTTGTTGCCTCGCTTGATTACAATTGTATTTAAAATTGAAATCTTGCTGTTTCTAATTTTTCAAATTGCAATCTTGCAGATTTGTTATTCATGCAAGGCTTACAATCATCATTAAGATTTGTGCATAGGTGGCTTTTCTTAGAAATTGTAATCCGTGTGTATCAACAAATCTAATGGTGGTGATAATGGAGATGGGTGGTGGGACGTGATAAGTGGAGTGCATGAACTGACATAAGATGACGCATCCACTGATTTACCTAACGGATTTGACATTTGGGAAAGATTCGCTGCGGAACGCACGAATCCCTGATTTCGCAGCGCGGTTAGTTTAAATTTTGAATGATGCGCTGCGAAATCACCTAATAAGGTTTTGCGTTGTGAAACTGCTAAACAGAGTAAATGCGCTGCGAAAACACTTTAAAAAGAATGCATGTGCTACGCAATTACCAAAAGGCTTTGTGGTGGATAACAAAGTAACACATGACTTATGAAATCAGTGGTGAATGAGGGGGGCCAATGGTAGATAAGAATACACTTGACTCATGACCTCCTAAGACTTCAGACTTTAAGGAAAAAATGAAATCAACTTAGACTAACACTGACCTTTGTCATCGGGTTAGGATGAGAAATTTTAGCATCATATTTCTTAAGTGATAACAAGAAGGATGGGACTTGGAGACTCTGTATTGACTATCGGGTGCTGAACAAGATCAATGTCCGTAATAGGTACCCGATCCCACGGATTGATGACCTCTTGGACCAACTAAAGGGGGCAAAATATTTCAGCAAGATCGATCTGAAGTCAGGATATCACCAGGTACCAATCGAACCCGCTAATGTGTGGAAGACTGCCTTCAAAGCCAAGGAGGGCCTTTTCGAATGGTTGGTTATGCCTTTCGGATTGACGAATGCCCCTGCAACCTTCATGAGGCTAATGGATGACATCTTGCAGCCATTCACCAACTCATTTGTAGTGGTATACTTGGATTACATTCTGATCTTCAACCAGAGTTGGGAAGAGCACCTCCACCACATTCGACAGGTTCTCCAAACACTGCGACAACACAAGCTATGTGCCAATTTGGAGAAATTCACTTTTGGCATGACCCAGGTTCAGTATCTGGGATACA
>APFE031713714.1:77001-88485 GCA_000404065.3 Pinus taeda | reverse complement strand
AGCCGACATTCAAATGGAGGTTCTAATGGTTGGACTAACCACAAGCCATTTCAATATATCTTTTCAACAAAACTCTAAGGTGGAGGGTCAGTGGGGTAGGAACCCCTGACCTCCCACCTTCCTTTCTTCGCCTTGGCGTTACACCACAGTTGGCAGCTTTGTAAAGTCCTCCACCCCGCCACCATATAACCTCAACCTTGCATAGATGCTCAAAGACAACCAGTGGACCAGAAAGACGACAGGCGGAACCACGAGCTAGGTAGATGTTGGAACCTTGCCTAAGGGAATCTTGAGGGTATCAAAATATTGCTTGGGGTGCAGAAGGAGGTAATGTCATCATTTGACAAATTGATAGTCATTTCTACACATTTTCATGCTAGTAATTCAGTGGTGACATCATTTTCAGTAGCTCATCTCTCCATTTTCATGCCATCTTCCAGCCTGGAGGTATATGGGTCCTTTTTGTAACTTTCCCTGTACTTAATCTCTTTGATGCCACTTAATAAAAGAAGGAATACCCATTGTTGAGCAGGGCCTGAAGACGTAGCCCCCATTTTATGTGATTTTAGTTTTCTAGGTTAACATGCTCTATAATATGTAATTCTTTATGCATATTTAAGAAAAATATCTTGGATCAAGTTTGGTATCAGAGAAGGTCTTTTTCGATGTGAATTGAATGACTATATGCAAACTAGGAATAATCTCTAAAGAGGCAAAGGGAAACTCAAGTCCTTTTATGCCGAAGCAAGGCGTGCACCATGAAGACTGAACATGGTAGAGAATGATGCAAGAGATGAGGAAGAGTGAAATTTCTGCAAGATCTTCTACAACAGGGCAAAGAAAGTTAACATGTTATTTGCAGAGTATGAGAAGATAATCAAGCTAGATAAGAAAGAGCATGGTGATGATCACACATCAGTGAATCATGAAGGTAGAGGAGAAAATCCTCCTCCCTCTCTGTCCTCCAGTGAAATTTCTTCTTCTTCCTCCTCTTTTCATACTAACAGGCATCGTGGAAATGCATCTAAAAAACTATTTTTTAAGTTGGGTGTCAAATTTTATTTACCTGTATTTAGTGGAGAATCTAATGCAGAGAAGCTAGATAACTGGATAAGATAGGTTGAATTGTATTTCTCCATACAACAAATCAAAGAGGATGAAACCAAGATCTAGCTAGCATCCCTTCGATTGAGTGGTACTGCTCTTATCTAGTGGGAAGATAAGTAACAACAAGGTGGTAAGAGTAGTCGTAAACTTCTTTCCTCATGGTCTAAGTTCTTTTCTACTTTAAGAGGAAAATTTTACCCATTGGGTTATATGCAGAAGGCCGTGATGGAATGGAAACATTTGAAACAAAGTAAAGGAAAAATTGTTCAGGATTTCACAGAAGAGTTTAGAAAAAAAGCACTAGCATTGGATGTTCCATTAAACACTTCTGAGATGTTAATTAAATATGTTGGCTTCCTACATAGTTATTTGTGGCATTCATTGTTATTATTTGAACCTAAGTCTCTTGATGAAGCTAGTGTGAAGGTTGTACACCTTGAAATCAGGGAGAAGCATGAGTAAGATGGTCACCCAAAGAGGGCAGAAACAGCCAAGAGAAGAGAAGTAAGGCCCTCATGTACTCATTGTAAGAAACAAGGGCATGATGAGGCGAATTGCTAGAAACTGCATCCAAAATTAAGGAATAAGACGAATGATGGGAAAGAGAAGAAGAAGACAGCTACAACCATGCAACAAGACCAAGGATATGAATCCAAGGATGATGAGAGGATCAAAACTATGAGAATTGTAGGCAGTGGACCAATTGACCTGGGCTCATATTTTGATGATGAAATGAAGATTGCATCTCTTATGATTGCAGAAAATGGACCCATTGACTTGGGTTCCAATTCATGCAATGAGACATATTTCAGTGGATGTTGTACCAAAAATGAAGCGGGAACCAAATGCAACATGGCTCCAAGAACTCGAAGAAATCACCAAAGCATTTAGACAGATAATGTTGAATTGAGGAGACTCCTCCAAGAACTAGAGAAGGAGAAACAAAGGTTGTGACATCAATTACAAGGCAAGGAGGAGGCCTTGAAAAGGTTACACCAAAACATGCCTGAGGTAATAAGTGATTCTTCAATTTCATGTACTCTTTATGATGTTGACTTCGCTGCTTTTGAGAGACATACTACAAGAATTGGATTGAAATTGTTGAAGAAAACGGGGTATCAAGGAAAGGACATCAACATTAATGGCCAAGACATTGTGAACCCCATCAAGGTGCAAGAATTGCCCTGTTATGTAGGACTTGGATATATGAGAAAGGAAGTCATGTAATGCTCCAAGATAGATGGTGACCAACCAATGATGGATAAGGAGATAACTTCATCACATTCTAGTGATACTGAGGGTTCCATGGGAATGTATTAGGGGCACACCAGAAACAAGCATTCCAAGATGATCCATAGAATTTGTTGGAGAAAGAATCATTGTAGTCACTACAACGAGGCTGGAAACTAGAGAGCTACATGTTAGATGCTCCATGACCCCAAGCATTGTTCAAGGGGCCAGTGAACGAAAATTTTCAACAAACAAATCCACCACATTTGTGGTGGTCCACTTTATTGAGTAAGATATGGTCTTATTGGGTATAGTAGCTTGTCATGGCCACCTTTTGTAAATCATGCACTGTGAATAAATTGTAAAAGTAATGACATGTTTTCTATTACTTACGAAAGCAACGACGATGTTTTGGAATTTTCTTAGTAGTTGGGGTATTGGTTTCTATTATAATTTAAACTTGACCAAAGAGTGTGTTATAAAATATTTGCAAGTATGGGGTTATTTGAGTCATGTTTGGTTTTGTATGTGATTGTAAAGAATGTACCAAGCTTGCATACAGGTGTTGACCATGTGGCTTGACGAAGACACAGGCATTGTGTTGGACATGTTCATTCTTTTGGTGGTCCAAAATCTATTTAAGTGGGGAGGAATGATCTAGGAGGATCCAAAGTACAAGTTGTCTTGAAAGTAGCTCAAAAATAAAAGTTGTTATATAGAAGTAAAACCAAAACCAGATCGAAGTTCTCGTCGTTTTGGTTCCAACAATGTGAACGACACTCAAATCTGAGTTCGTATGAAGGAGATATGGTTGGTCAAAATTTTGGTCAAAGAGGACAAGTGGTAGGATTAAGGGATCTACAAATTGAATGGGATCAGACATGCAATCTTGCTCTCGAGAGTGGGAAAATTTGTAGAAATATTAATTTGTCTATGAACACCCAAAAATGAAATTAGCCAAAAGTTGGCCAAATCGGGTTGGTTAAAAAAAATATTAACAAATATATTTAAAAAGACAGGGCGCGCGGCGGGCTGTAGGTTTTCACCTCACCATCCCTCACTATGGGTTTATAAATATATATTATATAGTTTAAAAATGGTTCAGTTGGAGCTGACTGCATGGAGTGGACCCCGCCCACCAAAATATTATACCAACATATGTTGCAATACACAGTAGAGACAACGTATATATAGCTATATAATATATATATATATGTTCGGAGGGCAAGATGTGGAGTGGACCCTGCCCACCAAATATATACCACGTATGTTAATACAAATAGCCCAGCCTGAAATAATATATACTTATATATCATTAGTATATATGATATATATTTAATAATATATATCACATGCCACAGTTATAAAGCCACTAGTCAAATGGAGGTTCTGATGGTTAGACTAACCACGAACCATTTCAATATATCATTTCAAAAAAACTATAAGGTGGTGGATCGTTAGGGCTGGAACCCTCAACCTCCCAGCCTCCCTTTCTTCGGGTTGCCATTACAGTACGGGTGTGGAATTTGTAAAGCCTGCCACCCCACCACCATATAACCTCAACCTTGCACAGATTCTTGGAGAGAACCAATGGACATGAAAGCAGATAGTTGGAACCAAGAGCTAGGTAGAGGCTGAAGCCTTGCCCAAGGGAATATTGGGGGTATCAAAAGATTCCTTAGGGTGTAGGAGGAGGCCATGTCAGATATCATTAAATTACAATTGAAATACAACCAATTGGTTTCTAGTATTACTTCCTATATGGAGATGCTCTTTGACCATCAAACTCTCATTCAACAAATTAAGGATGAACTTGCAAGTCTGTGTCATCAGCACAAGGAGGTACAATTGTCCATTCAACAAAGATAGTCAAATTTTACTTCATCATGCAACTCTGTCAGTCAATCGATGATTGTCCTTCTAAACACGAATGATCTAGTACTAAAGAAATATAGGAATAGAAATCAAGAATGTCCTAAATATTATGCTATTTGACTAATGTTTTTACAATATCTTGTAAAGTTCTAGGTGTTTTCTAGCAAGTGTAAACTGCTAAATATAAAAAAGTTTGAGCCTTTGAAGTTTAGTTCTTTTTATGAAATGTGCCGATTGCAAATTTTAATTGTAAAAGCTTGCCAATTAATTTTAAGCCCAAAATTGATGTAAAATTACACCCCAAATGTAGATTTTATTTCTAATATAATTTCTGCATTTGATTATATATATATATATATATATTATATATATATATATTATATATAATTATATAATATATAATATATACTCATATATAGATCTAATATAATAGTATATATTCATACTATTTAATAATGGAATTATTTATACAACCTGCACATTACACAATGTTTGATGCACCACATTTGCCAAAATCCAAAATCATATTTTATCACACATACTCACAATGTTAAGGGAAACTCTCGAGAGAAGTATACTTATTAATCCAATCCATTTTTTCTCTGCGACCCATAACGCATCTCATTCTTGCATCCATATACAAAGTACAATACAAAAGTATTCTCTTTTTTCACTTTACACACCACACACAACACACACACACACATAATTATATTTATATATATTTATAATATATATATTATAATAATATAGTAACTATATATATTATATAGATATATAATTTAATATATATATATATACATATATATTTATACGATATATATATAAAATATTATATATTATATATAATGTGTAATATTAATGGACAAATAAAAAATTATTATATAAATATATAAATTTAAGCTACTAGGCTTTTGAATAACTGATGATTTTGTACTATAAGATAACATGAATAACCTCACATACTTTTATCCTAAAAAATTATTAAATATAATATACACGCCATGGAACATAGAGTAGATGATGACAAGGTCGTTATGCTTAAGGTGCTATACGGTGTAAAGGTCACTCGTTCGAAACTCCATGCGAAAAAAATCTAGTTATGCTAAGGGTTGGTGTGGCCCAATCCGAGTGTGATCCCCGAGTGATTTTGGAAAAATTGTCATTGATGGAAAACAATGTTAAAGATATGCTTGTTGAAGGTTTCCCTATGAATATGGTTTGATGTTGATGTTGTTGAGTATGTGTTGGAAGATGGTGTGATGCATTGCTTTCATATTTTGTGATGTTAAGGTTGATAATGGATTGCTAATTTCAAAGATGGAGGGCTATGTTGTTGAGTTGGTGATGATGACAAAGGTATGTTGCAGAGGTGATGATCACAGATTTGGAGAGATGCCTTAAGAATTTATTATATAAGAGGATTCAAGACTGGATGAAGAATTTTTATTTTTCCCTAATTCAGGGAGCAAATGGAGATTAGAGTACGACTACCAACATCCACAACCCAAATTTACAATGGACTACTGACATATGCAACCTAGATTTGTAGTGGGTAACCAACGTTCGTGCTGTATAACATGGATAAAGAAAACCTTGAGCTTTGGATTTTATGATAATTAAAGGTTGGATTAGATATATGTTGTTTGAATATTCTGAAATTCATTTTATGTGTTTTAATATTCAAAAGTTGAAAGAATTTGGAAACGAATAGGTGGATTTTAAAGAGGCAAGTTGTTCATTTCAAATTCCTGCACAGAAACTAATAGTCAACAAACCTTGTTTATAAAATATGTTCTTTTGGAAGGAAAAATGGTTGGCTAGAGAGGGTGAGAGAGATGAAAGAGTTGTTGTGAGTTACTTAGCACAGAGAGAAGGAAGAAGAGGATTTAATGTGGAGCAGAATTGAGGAAGAGAAGGAAAAGACAAAGAGATGGAGGTATGTAGAGTTAGAGACTAGGTAAGCTAACATGTTAGGATTTTTATGTACCAAGAGATTGTTGTCTCCTTTCAAGTGGTTTCCTAAAAAACAACATGTTGGAGCATGTTGAAGAGGAAGTAGTAGCTTGCATAAATAAATTGAGGTAGGAGGCTCTTGTAGGTAGAAGGCTGCAAAAAATTAATGTATAAGAGGGAGTAGCATCTTCCTAACAAGTTGTAGCTTTCAAAATAGTAGAGAGGTTGGAGTCTCCAAAAACTTATGTAATGGAGGAAATAGGAGCTTGCCTTTGCATCACAACAACAACAAAGTTGTAGTTTTCCCCTTTATGGATTTCCATTTATATCTGGTCTCCACATCTATTGTTTTGATTTGTGTCTCTTATGTTGTGATTTAAATGTTGTTTATATATTAAATCTGTTATTCATATGATTTTATGTTGGTCATTTAATAGTTCAGATAAATATTAACATGAAAAGTAAAAACACAATCTAATGTTTATGAATGTATTATACTGATTCACCCCTCTCAGTATGGTAAATCTTAACAACTAGCCACTAAGGTAGTGATTTCCTGATGGCTGGCTATGCCCATCATACATGCATGGATGCTACTCTCAAAGGCTCTGGCGACAATCATCTTTTTCGGGAAGCAGCATATGCCGATGACTGATGTTAAATTGAGGAAGTTTGGTACAGTTTGATGGCTCCATTGTAGCTCAGCTTAATGGGTTCCATTTATTCGAGCTCATAATAGCTCACTCATAACAACCATTTATTTAAGGAAAATCTTAAGTCTTCCACATACTCAACTATGGCTATTGCTACATGTGTCGCATCTGCATATTTCCATTTCAAATCGGTTCTCTATGAGCATCTTCATGCAACAATAGTTTTTTGTTTTCATGGGTGCAACCGATAAGGGTTAGTTTCCTTATTTCCAGCCGTAAGCACAACCAAAATTACACTTGTGACCAAAGTGAATTCACAGGGTTTTGGCAATTCACCTGGTTGTTGGCTTCTTGAGTTGTCTGCTAGAATTTGAGGTCTATTGTTTCGGGGTGAGGTGCACAAAATTACCCCATAAAGGGAACTTCGACCACAAGATCAATGTATATACCTGGACTGAGGTTGAGGGCTAGACTGCACCAAACCATTTGAATTCATTGCATCAGACCAATTGAATTCATTATTGTGCCTAGAGGTTGCTCTAGAAACTTGTCTCTTCATTTAACTGGAGGTTGTTGTGATTGCATCAGACGATTGGGCTCCCAAACACAACACGAACCCTCTCCAAATTCATAGGTAAGTTTCTACAAACTCTGTTTTGTTTCTATGTGTTGGCTTTAGTGGACGATTTTTGAGCTCCCAGTTTGTTGCATTCATTTATTTCTTAGAGAAATAGAAAAATTTAATATCCACCTTTACAGAGATGGTGCCAAGCATCCACGAGTTTTATTTTGTGGGTCACTAAAACACTTTTGAGTCAGAGAGGGTACAGAACTATTTGATTACTTTATAGCTCATCAAGGGTATATTTTTAAATTGCACTATGGCTAGTAAAAGGGTATATTTTTAAATTGATAATTTTGTAATCACCATTAATAAAGAATAACTAAGATATATACATAAGAAATTTTAGAAAAAAGGGGTATCTTTTAAAATTGCACTATGGCTGGTAAAAGGGTATATTTTTAAATTGTTAATTTTGTAATCGCCATTAATAGAGAATAACTAAGATATATACGTAAGAAGTTTTAGAAAAAAATTCTAAATTTGGGAGTATAGTTTTCTTTCTTATTTATTTGAATTCAATTTTCAAAGATATATTTGATTTAAATATATATGTTTGTTACATTTTTTGATAGTTGGGAGAATAGTTTGTTGTCTCATTTTTTGAGATTTAGTTTTAAGAAATATATTTGATTCATTGCCATAAAATTTAAGAGTAGATTTCTAAAATTAGATTCCACTCTCATAAAGTTGAGAATTATATTTGACATGTTCACTTGTCTTGTTGGTGTTTGTGTTTTGATCTTGATTCAATCTAAATTATTTGGCCTTAATCACCATTGTGCTAACATGCACATTCTCCCCCCATTTCCTCCACATCAAAGAGTTTGGGTAATAGATGAAAATGTTAAATGGGTTGTCAAATCAACAATTGAAGTTAAAAGGAAAAATGCAAAAATACAATATGATTTAGATGCAAGGTTATGTTGTGCACAACAACAAGCATATAAAATATTTGTCAATGAATAAATTCTTTCAGTTGTAAGTATTTATTAGTATTTATTTGCATATGTTTTTTAATAATATAAATCTATTGTTGTGACTAAATTCATTGAAACTTGTTTTCGCGGTTAGTTGCTATATTTGATCAGCTCAATGATACTTCAAAGCAAAAAAATTGTGAAAAAAAATCATCGTTGGGATTAGAGTCTACCTCATAGATGTATGGACACAATGAAGCACATAGATATTTATTTAAAAGGGAAAGTAAGGACTAAGGTTCCTCATGATGTAGGGGAAGAAGGATTAGATGGGCACACCCATATATTAAACTTTGATGAAACTAATAATAACAATGAAAACATAGCTGAGTCCATTTTTTTGCATGTATTAATTTTCTAGACACTTTAACATTAAATGATACTTATATTAATTATAGTTGTATACTAGTTTCCCATTGTTATTGATATGCATAGCCTAATCAACAATATTCCCTAGAAAGATCTCCACATAGTTTGGTTTCTAAATATAGATCCATGTACTTGGATATAAAACAAACTTCAAGCTACCAAGCATTACGACACTCTCCTAGATTTCAAGGGTTTATTGGACCAGTAAGTTTTTAATCCATATAACCTATTCCACAAAAACATTAATATATAAATTGTTATGTTTTACCATAATGTGTGTTCTTTGTTATTTATGGTGCATGTGTTACCTTTGGAACTAGTGGAATCAATGACAACCCCAAAAGATGGTCAATGTCTTAATAAGAATGGAAATCAACTCGTTCAAATGCTACAACCATCTCCACATCCAGTGTCACAATGCAAAGTAAGATTATATTCATTTATACTCTTATAATTTTATCATGTTTTTACATTTTATTCTATTCGAGTCACATACTTATATCTATGTATAATCTAATGTTCAGAGTAGTGAATATACATCTCCCAAAACGCCTTTGCACATGTATTATGGTGGACATGACAGTCAACAAAAATCAAATTTTCTCAACCATTGCGACATTCATCTCAACTTCAAGATAATTTAAGAGAGGTAAGCTATATACCATATATCTTAGCTCATAATAACATTGATATAATTTTTTATAATTTGAAACTACATAGATAGTTAATACATTGTCTTTTGGCTTTCATTACATCGTCCCCATATTTTCATTATATATTTGTGGATTTGTATATTTATTGATAATGTTGTAATTTTAATAGAAAACAAAAAAGATAAATGTTGATGTTATGGATAAAAGGACCAAAATCATGCCAAAGGACTTGAAAGCACGTGGTTTCAAGTCACTCAAACAATACATAGAGCATATATGCTCAACTAGTATTGCTCTCACTAAACCCACTAGGTTTTCTACTTTGAAGTCTAAACAATCCAGCAAGTTCAAATAACTTGGGCTAAAATATTAGAACTTTAGCCATTGTTTTGTCTTTAAAGGGTCTATAAGGGCAGTTTCAATAAATTAACTTTCATTTATTTTATTTCTAAATGTTTTGAATAACAATACTTATGGGACCTAAAACATGAAAGATACATATTGTTTAATGAGAACTAGTTTTATTTAGATATATAAAGTATTTGAATAAAGGGATTTTGTTTGTGGAATATTACATGTGCTCCCTCTAACTAGGCATATATCTTTATTATTTTATAACATCAAAAGTTTTGAAAAAAACTTGTTAATTTTGATGTTGGGTTGGGTGTGATTAGTGTGTTTGAAAGTGAAATTTGGTTCATAACAAATTTTATTCCAAAGGGTATCAATCTTTAGAATATTATATATAGTTTGGCCACATGTTTTGTTGGTATTTCTCTGCACTATGGATGGGTAGAAATCTATGATATTCAAGATAGAATTTGAGTCATTGAAGAGCTAGTGATAAAAATACAAAAAAAAATGTATGGCTTTTATTTACAAAATATTATATACAATATATGTAATTGAAGATGCATATTTTGTTTGAATTCATTTGTTTACATATAAAGTGTTAATAAATGTTCATTTAAAATTAAATGTAATTGATAAAAAATGTTTTTATCTTCAAAATATAAAATATTCTTATAATTATGATTATAAATACAAAAATGTATCCCTTTTTTTATTGATTTCAATGTAAACTTTATACATAAAAAATTATTGTCATTGTTTGAAAAAGTGTTATAAATAAAACGAATTATCATCTTCAGAAATTTCATATAGATTGAGATGAATCATTTTAAAACAATTTTCGTAGTTTATCTTTACCACTCCAACTAAATACAACCAAGTAAACCATAAATACTTAAATATTAAACCATATTCAAAATTGATAAATAAATATGAATACATAAATGTTATACTATAAATTTATAAATTTTATATAGCAATTTAAAACAGTAAAGAATGACACAGTTAAGCAGCTATATCATAAAATTTATTAATTAAAACATGTGTATGCAAATAATTTTTATTAAAATTATGAAATAATAAATTTTTTATGAAATATCACCAAAAAAATATAAAGTAACAGTCATGTTGAATAAATTTATTCAAACTCATTCTATTTATATAATTTTTTATGGGGGGATAGCTTCCCAATACATTCAAAAGAACAAGAAATATTTATCATATAAATGTTTAAGAAGAAAAAGCTATAGGAAAGGAATTTTCTCATTCACCATATAGCTATAACAAAACACTTATATAGGACTTTACTTATTCTTAAAAAATCATAGTAGCTCAAATAACTAACCATAGTAGTACATATATTACCATTTGACAACAATGTTGACATGGAAAGTCAAACAATTTTTAGAACAAAAATGTAATTTCAAAAAAAAAAAATCATTCCATTCAATTGGAAATGTTTAAAAAAAAGGCATTTCAACTTTGTAAAATTATTTATAAGCCTTGAACCTATTCTCTCCTAAGTTTGTTGCATGCTTCCCTATCACAAAAATCTACATGTTGTCAAATGGTTGACTCCATCATCCATAAAATCTAGAAAGTCTCATCAAAAATTGTGGGGTGAAATTCATTTCTAATTAAATTTTAAAAATAATACTACTATCTATATCCAATTATCAAATTTTTTA
>APFE031713714.1:773-76981 GCA_000404065.3 Pinus taeda | reverse complement strand
CAAATATTATATATAACCAAAATTGTATGTAGTCTAAATAAAATATACTTTTGTATCTTTTAAATACTATATAATATTAATATAAATAGTGATGATGACGATGGTGGTTAACGTCCACTGAGACCAAAATTTGGTCTATCGGACCTAAAGAAACGAATTATTTAGTTTGATTTAATACTTTATTCCTATGCTCAAACAGCTTGGAGAGAAGCCTCCTGAGCTCACTGTAATTTTGACAACGTAAAAGGCCAAGAAGGTCAATACTGCAACAAAGATTTTGAAACTGAGATCTAATGTGGTTGTATGCGGGGCACTCTAAAAGGAAGTGATTTTCATCCTCAATGTTCGTATTCTCACAGAGATGGCAGAACCTTTTCATCCATGGTGTTTTAGGAACTGCCCAACGACCCGTTTCACTATCCATATTATTTATTAGAATTAATATTCCAAAAGTATGCATGTTTCATTATTTATTGATTTCAATATAAATATTATATGTTGTTAACGTTGAATTTAAAGATAAAATAGGGAAATTTTATGTAACGTATGCTTTAAAATTTTTAACATTTTTCTCAACTTGTGTTTAAAATCATCTTAAGTATTTATTGATTATAATGATTGTTGAATTTTAATTAAGCTTTGTGCATATTTAAATAAAAGTCTTGTATATAGACATGGTTTTTATTTTTGAAATATTTTATATAATATATGTATTTAAAGATGTATATTTTGTTTCATGCATTTGTTTGATATAAAAAGAATAATTATTAATTTAAATCTAAATGCTAATACATGAAAAAGGTTTTTATCTATAGAATATAAAATATTCTTATAATATTGATCATCTATATTATTTACTCCTTGATTATAATCAAAGTTTCAAAGTTTTACACATCTCATCCATGGTTTGTTGTAACTTAAATTACATTTTAGATATTGTATAATCTCCATGTTAAGTGGTGGAGTTACACATCTTTCTTCTACTCAAAAGTAGAAGTAGCACATATGGATGAAATTAAAATTATTTACTGCCAATTACATTATCTATTTAATTATGTTATCTACTATGGACATTGAAGTGTTTTGTTTATAGCTAACATTGAAATATTTTTTTGTTATTAATATTTCTGGTTAATATTGAATAATTTCCATTATTACATTTTTTATGCAATTATTATTTTATTATCTTACTGTAATGTTACTTGAAGAAAGCAATAATTAATATTAATATTAATACTAAATATTTTTTTATTATAAATTTATACTTAGTTACTATATAAAGTAATCACGTTAATGTATAGGTAAAATAGATTCTATTTATATTGATATTTTAGGGGGGTTAGCTTCCATATCTATTAAAAAGAACTAGTAATTTTCATCATACAATTGATTAATAATAATAAAATCACATGAAATGAATTTCTTATTCACCTTAAATTGATAACAAACCATTTATATAATACTTCATTTATTCTCAAAAAATCATAGTAAACCATAATAGTGTATATATTACCATATGATATCAATGTTGAAATTAAATTTACACCAATATTTAGTATAAGAATTGAATTTTAGAACTAATTCTCCTCTAAGAATAGTTCATTACATTTCATCAAAAAAAAATAGTTCATTTCATTTCAAAAAATAGTTCATTACATTGGAAATTTTGTTTAAAAAATAAGGACACTAATACTTTGCAAAATGGTTCATAGGCCTATGAAGTTATTCTCTTTTAAGTTTATTCCAACAACCCTATCACAAACATCAACCTTGGCACATCTTCATTATCCAGAACTGCATGACAATAAAAACATTAACAAAGAAAAAGCTTTAGCATTGTTCAAAAAAAATATGAATATTACTAAGAAAAATTCCATTCCCACATATTATGAGTATAAGATCAGTCAAACCCATATATGAATTTAAGATATGTTATTAATTTAAATTCAAGTATTATAGAAAATGATCACAAAAGGAGTAACGTTTTTCCCAACTAACATTATGTAATGTAGCTAGAGAAATCCGACATTTGTCCATGATTATTCTATCCCTACACTAAAATTATTAACTTTTATATTAATTTTACCTTTCATCAAACTTCACATGTTCAAATCTAGAATCAATGGGATTGTCAGCATGTTTGTGCCAATTTCTTGAATTGCTGCATTATTTTATAGAGATTTTGTTAGAAACCATTTAAAAGAAATAAAGTTACAGTTGATTGCATTACATAAAGTGCTAAATATTTAACTAGATAAGCACTCATTCAATATAACTATAATATATATAAATATATCATAGAATATATATAATAAAATAATATAAAGAAAAAATGTATACTTGTTGCGACCCTTGACAATATCATCTTAAATTAATTGTCAAAAATGCCTTTGTTCATTATGAGATGTAGATCCCTCAACATTTATATGTTCTTTTGAAGAAATTACTTTCATTTTCTTGTCCATGCTCTTCCTTGACTTTGAGCAAACTTGCCCAACCTTTTTAAATTGTGGTTTTTCCTTCCTTGAATTTCTTTCATGACCATGACATATCTTTTTACTTTGAGGGCTCAAAAAACTATGTTTTATCTTAGTCATGATTCTTGATGAAGACATCGCAATGGAAAAATTTGTATTTGTCTCTTCACTAAATTTGCTACACATCTCATCATTGTCATTATCAATTATTTTTGTGTATTGATGCACGTACAACTTTTGATCTATCAATCCCAAATATTGAATTGTTCAATTTCGTAGTTGCAAAATCAATAGGTTCTGATAAAATAGGCACATGGTGAATGCTTGATTGGTGTTGAGGTAGCGGGCTCATTGTATGTACTTGATTTAAATCAAATAAAAATCTAGAACTTTCAGTAAATGGACTAGAAAAAATTGGCAAAATTTTAAAGTCCAAACCATGTTCACTAGCCCACATTTGAACTTTCAAGATATGCTTACAAACATTTCCATTCAATTCCCAATCAAAACTAAAAAAATTAAACTCGAACCCTATGTATATGACATTATACTAGGTATGAGGAGTATTCTTATTTTGGCTACGAACCATATATTCATTTATACTCTTAGGGCCACACAAACAACTTTCATCTCGTATCTGAATTGCCCTAGACTTTGAGAGAGTATCTTGTTTCTTACATTTTGTAGGCTTTATAACTCCTACTTATTTTAAACGTTGATTTTGAATATAATAGAGCTCAATTTTTTTCAACAACACAAATATTAGCCAATCCACACGTTTGTGGCAGGTGTTATTTGCCTCATATAAGTACCTATATTTTATATCCATATGGTAGGACTCCATTGTGTTGTTTGTGTATTGATTAGAATGTGGAAACTTCTAATAAGCTTTTGCTCACATATTTGGAAAAGGTAATGGCTAAAAATCATTGTCAACTAAAAGATAATGAATAAAAACATTCAATTACAGAGTAATAGTCATGATATGATGTTGCATAATGCTTATATATTTGACGCAGCACGGAAGTAAAACTCAAGAAAACCCCAAATGACCCTGTGAATCCCCTTTTAATTATAACCCGACTGCTTTTCTTTTAAACTAAAATGCTTATAAAACAATTCGAAACAATGGGATTTTACCTTTTTTTAATCGGCACACTCATTGTACACCAAAAGTCAACGCATCCATCTTTAGTGACCATTGATCTAGACCTGTGAGATCTGATGGTTGTCGGAGATTTCGGGCAGGACAATAGATCAGGGTTTAACTACCTGATAAATAGTTTTCTCCCCCTCCTCCTTTCCTACATGTCAACATTTCAATGGGATCGGATGTCGAACCTTCAAAACCACTTACAACTTTTAACGCGCCCGATAACCATTCACTGTAGTGAGATCACTTAGTGATCCAATGGTCACGGTTGATCGCAATCCAATTGTTGCGATTTAATCGCCCAATCGCAATTCGCAATGTCCAAATGCTAGGCTCCTTATGCTTCAAAGCGTCGATCTGATATCGGTCTTACGGACCCGATATGGTATAGATCCTTGCCTATAAATGTTTCAAGTCCGAATTCCAAATCCAACTATGTTTTGTGCTCATTTTTAGTGTAAACTAGATTTTACACTTGCGAGCCCTAAACTACATAATAAACTTTGCCAACCCGATAAAGGTGATCCGATGGTCAGGATTTAAGTGGATCAAACAATGAGATTTAGAGAAAAGGCCTCGGACTTCTATAAAACCCGTGATTTCGACATGAAACACAAAATATCAAAGGAAATAACACTCTGTCGAATACAAAGCATTTGACAGTGTACAAGGGTTTCCACATACTAATAATCAATTGTTCACACAATATTATTCATTCATAATAAAATACTTACAGAGTCTCGGCCTTGGGCCTGATTACAAAAATGAATGACCTTTGTCTCAAAACCCAATCCACACACTATTCTTGCTCTCACTCCACTCAATCCTCTCTCTCTTCATTACATTTTTCCTTCCTTTTATCAATCGGATATCACTCTAATTGTGTCTAACAAATCAATCCCTATTTTTAATAAATCTAACAACAAAGCTTGTAATTCCTGGCTCTACCTTACACCTATGCTAACAACTCATCTTTGAGCCTAAAATAAGACAATTTCTAACTTATTACAATAATGAAATACAACTCATTTCTTGAGAGATCAAACCCTCTCAGTAAACCTGCCTTTTGACCAATCAGGTCAATGAAATTCAACTTGTTTTAGCCACAACATGTGAACAAACGTTCACATTGCTGGCTAAATTCAGATGTTCCTGCATCAGACTCCCGGGGAAGAAAAGAATCATCCTTCAAACTTTTAGGACTTACTCCATACTTCTACAATTATGTTGTTGTCAACCAGCTAGCATCCTCCACTAGTTGTCCTTGCCATTTGACTAGATATTGGAAATAAGTCTGTCCTCTAGTTCTTTTGGATACTCTTTTCTCCAAAACAGCTTCCACTTCTTTCTTAGTTGTCTTTGGAATTTGTTCTTCCCAGTTCACAGTTTGAACTTCTTCTTCTGTAGTTTCCTCCTGTAGCTTTGTCTCTGAATCTTTGTATGGATACAAATCTGCAACATTGATGATAGGTGATATTCCAATCACTTCTGGCAACTCAGTTTCATATGCATTACTTAAAAATTTTCTTTTAATTCTACATGGTCCTATCTTTTTCATTTTCATTTTATTGTAATTCGTAGTAGGAAATATTTCTTTTCTCAAATACACCATCACTAAATATCCCACTTGGAATTCTTTCTCTCTTCTTTTCATATCTATCCTTTGTTTGTATTTGTGGTTGCTTTCCTGCAATTTTCCTTTAATATCTTCCTGTAGTCTCTGCATCTGTTCTACAAACTCTTCATCTTTTGCACTTCTGGTCTCCTACTTTCTCAAATCCCTGAGCTCATACACACCTCTTGGATTCATTCCAAAAACAATCTGAAATGGACTCATTCCAGTACTTCGGTTTGGAGTATCATTATAAGAAAACTCATCTTGAGCTAGTGCTAAATCCTGCTGCTTAGGATTTTGATACACTAAACTTCTCAATATATTTCCCAATCTCTTGTTTACCACTCCAGTCTGTCCATTTGTTTGAGGATGGTATGCTGAACTAAAACTGAGGTTAGCTCCTAGTTTCTTCCAAATAGTTCTCTAGAAATGCTCTACGAACTTGGTATCTCGATCAGACACAATACTTGCAGGTAACCTATGTAATCTTACAGTCTTTGGAAAGAATAAATTAGCTATATGTGTTGCATCACTGTTTTTCCTACATGCAACGAAATGTTCCATTTTGGAAAATCTATCTATTACAACATAAATGGAATCATTCCCTCTCTAGATTTTTGGTAATCCCAGAACAAAATCCATGCTAACTACATCCAATTGTCGGTCTGGTATTGGCAATGGCTAGTACAATCCTGCATTATGACTCCTTCCTTTTGCATGCTGACATATCTTCCACTTCTCAACAAATTTTTTAACATCGGTCTACATTTTTGGCCAATAATAAAAAGCATTCACTTGAGCAAAGTTTTTATCTTGTCCAAAGTGACCAGATAATCCTCCACTATGTTTCTCCTTTATTATGTTTTCCCTCATGGAACATTTGGGAATACACAACTTGTTTCTTTTAAACAATAGGTTTCCTTGAATGAGGTATTCCAACCATTGACTTTTGTTATGACTCATTGGATTCTGAACGATTGTATAGATATCTTTGAAATCTGCATCATCCTTGTACATTTCAATCATTTCCTCAAATCCTACAACACCCACTTTGAATTCTTGCACAATAAAACTTACCCTGCTCAATGCATCTGCTACTTTATTTGACTTACCATCTTGTGCTTTATTACAAAAGTAAAGCTTTGCAGAAATTCTACCCACTTGGCATGTTTCTGATTCAGCTTCGGTTGGTTATTGATGAACTATAAGGCATGATTGTTTGAACATAAAATGAATTCTTTTGGCAGCAAATAATGTCTCCATTTTTTCAAGGCCTGCACAATAGCATAAATTTCTTTATCATAAGAAGAATACTTCTTCTTAGCTTCAATTAATTTCTCAATAAAGTATGTTATTGCTCTCTATTCCTGTCTCAAAATTGCGCCAATTGCGACTCCACTAGCATCTGTTTCAACTTGAAATACCTTTCCAAAATCAGGTAAAGCCAAAACTGGTTTCTCTGTGATTTTCTTCTTCAGCAAATTAAAATTTTTGTCTACTACTTCTGTCCACTTCAATAGCTGACTTATATTCTTAATTATTTCAATAATGGGTGCACAAATCTGACTAAAGCCTTTGATAAACTTTCGGTAAAAACTTGCAAGACCTTGGAAGCTTCTTACCTCAAATATATTTCTGGGAATAGGCCAGTTCCAAATTGCTTGGAATTTCTCTAGATCCATCTTCAATCCTTCTTTAGAAACTACAAATCCCATGTAAACCAATTCTTCCTTCATGGAACTACATTTCTTCAGATTTATCAGTAGTTTCTTTTTCTATAGAGTTCTTAGAACCAACTTAAGATGTTCTAAATGTTCTTCTTTATTTTTACTAAAAACTAGAATATCATCGTGATAAACAATAACAAACTTTCCTGCATATTCCTTCAAGACTTCATTCATTAATCTCATGAATGTGCTAGGTGCATTAGTGAGTCCAAAAGGCATCACTAACCACTCATACAACCAATTGCTTGTTTTAAATGTAGTCTTCCACTCATCACCTTCTTGAATTCTTATTTGATGATATCCACTCTTCAAATCTATTTTAGTAAGGTATTTTGATCCACTCAAACAGTCCATTAAATCATCCATGCGTGGCAAAGGAAATCTGTACCTGATTGTGATCTTGTTGATGGCTCTGGAATCTGTGCACATACGCCATTCTCCTCCTTTCTTTGGACTGAGTACTGTTGGTACAGCACATGGGCTAAGACTTTCTCTAATCAACCCCTTATCCATCAGCTCCTATGCTTGCCTTCCAACTTATGCATTCTCTTGAGGAGTTAATTTGTATGCTGCTTTATTTGGTAAGCTTTCTCCTGGTATTAGTTCAATATGATGACTAATACTCCTAATCGGTGGCAATGCATTTGGCAACTCATCCACAATAATATCAGCAAAATCATCTAATAGCATTTTAACTTATTCAGGAAAATCATCCAATTTTGTGGAAGTCAAAATTACCTTTGGTCTTCCCACAATAACAAAATGCAACTCCTCATTCTTCACTACTTCCTACAGTAGCTCCTTTCCACTTATCAACATAATACTACTTCTAGGTGTTCCTTTGTCAGCATCATCCTTCAATGGCATCAATGTGTGTTTAGTTCCATCATTCTCCAGAGTATAAGTGTTTCTCCCCCCATCATGAATAACTTTTCGATCAAATTGCCATGGTCTTCCCAGCAATACATGGCATACATCCATGGGCATTACATCACATAATATCACATCTTTATACATACCAATTTGTATCTCCACCTTGCATTGTTCAATCACAATAATATGATGTCCCTTCTGTAACCATGATACCTTGTAAGGATTAGGGTGCATGGTCTTGGCTTGTCCGAGCTTGTCCATTATCTCTGTAGAAACAAGATTTTCAATGCTTCCACTATCAATTATTACTTTGCAGCACTTACCTTTTGATTTATAGGTAGTTCTAAACAAATTCTTCCTCTGTGTTGGTTCTCCAATATCCGGCTCTGCCCTAAGAAAAGTCCTTCTCAATAACAGTGATTCACCTACTTCAAGGGGTTCTTCCTTTTCCACAAGTCGAGGTGGTTCTAGCTTTACCTTAGCCACATTCACATTCCTCTGACTTGCTGGTTTATTATGAGGACAGTCCCATGACATATGTCCCCATTCTCCACATGTATAACACCGAACATCTCTTCCTCACCCTCTTCCTCTGGGCACAAATATTCCTCTGTTGAATTCTCCCCTCTGTGGTGGTCTCCTACTTGATCTGCTTGCTTCATGCTACTACCATTGTCCCCTTGGTCTGGTAGTTCCTCTACCTCTTACGAAGCTTCTTCCTCTATTCATTTGACTCTGCTTCCTCAATATCTTCTCTTCTTCCTTCAAACTTTCTTGATAGGCATCCTCAATAGTTTTCAGACTTAACAAGCTAATCTCGTCTTGTATATCATACCTTAAACCATTGATATATCTAGCTACCTTTTCCATATCATCCTCTACATGTCCTACCCTAATACTCAATCTATAAAACTCTTTTGTATATTCTTTAACAAACATTCCTTTTTGCCTTAAATTTTGCAATTGCTTAAAATGATTTAACTGATAATATTTAGGCAAAAACTTGGCTTTCATTTTACTTAACATTTTGTCCCGTTGCTTGATCTTGGACTTCCCTTTCCTCGTTCTTGATGTCTGTACCTCGTCCCACCAGATAGCTGCATGACCCTTCAATCTAGCAACTCAAACTTCACCATCTTCTTCTCATCAACCTCTTCATAGTCAAAGTACTTGTTTAAGGATCTGATATAATCCATTAGCTCTTATGTGTTCAGACTCCCTTAATATAGAGGGATTTCCACCTTAGGTTTTCCTCCTACTTTCGCCAACATCTTGATGACTTTGGTAGTTTCATTGTCTTCATCTACTAGCTCCTCAGGAGATTCTTCCAAAGAACTATCATCTCCTTCAACAGGTGCTCTTCTTTGGGTAGTCTCAATTGTCTCCATTCTCGTACTCAAACTCCGGACCTCTTCCAGTAGAATTGCATTTGCTTTAGGTCTTCCTCGACCAATGCCAACTCCTCTCCTTGGCGGAATTTTTGCTGCAATAAACTTTAGCTTCTGCTCTGATACCACAAATGATGCAACATAGAAGCAAAAATCAAGAAAACCCCAAATCACCCCGTGGATCCCCTTTTAATTATAACTCGACTGTTTTTCTTTTAAACTGAAATGCTTGAAAAACAAGTCGAAACAATGGGATTTTACCTTTTTTTAATCGGCGTGCTCATCGTACGCCAAAATTCAACGCATCGATCTTTGGTGATTGTTGATCTGGATCTATGAGATCTGATGGTTGTTGGAGATTTCGGGCGAGACAATAGAGTGGGGTTTAATCGCCCAATAAATAGTTTTCTCCCACTCCTCCTTTACTATGTGTCAACATTTCAATGGGATTGAATGTCAGACCTTCAAAACCACTTACAACTTTTAACACACCCGATAACCATTCATTGTAGCAAGACCGCTTAGCGATCCAACGGTCGCGGTTGATCGTTATTCAATGGTTGTGATTTAATCACCTGGTCATAAGTCGCAATGTCCAATTTCCAAGCTCCTTATGCTTCAAATCACTGATCCAATATCGATCTTATGGACCCCATATGGTATAGATCCTCGCCAATAAATGTTTCAAGTTTGGATTCTAAATTCGACTATGTTTTGAGCTCATTTTTAGTATAAATTGGGTTTTACACTTGCAGGCCCAAAACTACATAATAAACTCTGCCGACCTGATAAAGGTGATCTGATGGTCAGGATTTAAGCAGATCAAACAATGAGATTTAGAGAAAAGGCATCGGAATTCTATAAAAACTACGATTTTAACAAGAAACATAGAATAGAAAAGGAAATAACACGTTGTCAAATACAAAGGATATGATAGCTTATAAGGGCTTCCACAAACTAATAATCAATCATACACACAACATTATTCATTCATAATTAAATACTTACAGAGTCTCAGCCTTGGGCCTAATTACAAAAATGAAAGACCTCTGTCTCAAAACCCAATCCACACACTATTCTTGCTCTCACTCCACTCAATCCTCTCCTCAATCCTCTCTCTCTTCATTACATTTTTCCTTCCTTTTATCAATCGGATATCACTCTAATTGTGTCTAACAAATCAATCCCTATTTTTAATAAATCTGACAGCAAATCTTCTAATTCCTGGCTCTACCTGACACCTATGCTAACAACTCATCTTTGAGCCTAAAATAAGACAATTTCTAACTTATTACAATAATGAAATACAATTCACTTCTTGAGAGATCAAACCCTTTCAGTAAAACTGCCTTTTGACCAATCAGGTCAATGAAATTCAACTTGTTTTAGCCACAACATGTGAACAAACTTTCACATTGCTGGCTAAGTCCAGATGCTCCTACATCAATATTTTATCATTGCATAGCCAAGTGGTGTCAAAATATTTCAAAAAATGTTCATCTTCACTAAATTCATAAAATATTCCTGCAACATCTTTTCATACTAACTCATCATCCTTGCAAGAGTGCATGATTTTCCCTAAAGCACGTAAAATGCAGACTTTGTTTTCTTTTTCTTTAACTTTGTTTCCAACATTTTTCACCCACGCTCGATGAATGTGCCATACATATAATAGGATGGAGGAATTTTCTAGACATCTAAATGGTACAACGTTAGAATAGGGTAAATTATGAATAAAATATACTTTTCATATTTCTTTTGTAAAACCAAATATTGCACCTTAATGCATGTATCTCAACAGAAGCAACATCTATGATAAATGATTTTACATTCCAATTTGGATGCTCTTTCATCCCCATTGCAAATAAATATGCCAACCATTAATGTCCTTTGTGGTATGGCTTAAAAAAATCACCCAAGCCACTGGGACACCATTACAATGTTTGTCGAATATCATTAATGTGTAGAGTTGATACTACATTCAAAACACATTATTATAAGTATTATATTCAACAAATAAGCATCATTCTGATCACTATAGGAATGAAAGGATTGATAATACACACCCCATACATATTTGTACTAAATTTAGAATTCATTGGCATAACATTGTTTTGTGAATGTATCACCATCATGGAATGCATCCAATGTGTTTTTATGCCTATAATGAATGGTATGTTTTGCACAATATCCTGTTTTTGATAAAAATTGAAACTGGCTGGAAATAGATTGTACCAACATTCAACACTTGTTGGATCATTATCATCCTTCATATATTCTTTTTTTTTAATATTATTATAAATTTTAGAAATATCCATCCTTGTTGTTAAAGTGTCTCGACCCACCCCTATGAATAACTCGCCAAATTGGTTCTCCACATCAGAGATTAATTTGTCTCAAACCATTGTGACATTAAAACCATCTTCAACCATAATTTTCACACTAGCTCATAATTTCAAGGATATATGTGGTGCATACATGAACATTTGACGTCTTCCCAGTGCACTCTTTCTGTGACAGAAAGCACTAGATTTATTAAAATTTCTATTGTAACAACCCTTGTGAAAATTCCATGTAATAAAAGTTAACAAAGGAAAAATAAAACCATGGGTAAGGGACACATATTCCAAGTTGAATGTTGGGTAGGAAATCCTAGTGTGGGTGTTCATTTCGGTTTATTATGGCTAACGAGATTGGAAAAGGCAATGTAAAAGGCATTAAAAGGCAAAAAATCATTTTTGGCACATTTATTTATGAAAATAAAGGAAATTGGGAGAAAAGTAGGGTAAAAGGTCATAGGTTTCATGTGAGGAGAAAATGAAGGAAAATAATGGAGAATGAAGAAAATAGAGGCCTCATTATTAAAAAGGCTTATGAGTATTAGTTAGCAAGTTCTTGGTTCAATTTTTTGCTCGGGTTTTGCTTTGAAGCAAGGAAAGGAAAAGCAAGTAAAGGAAAGGAAAGGAAAGATCATGAAAGGAAGAGTAGGATCAAGCAGCTTCAGCAGGAATACTTTCAGGCAACATATTGCATCTGTGATTTCCTAGTTGGTTTTGACATGCGTGACTTTGCATGTTGGTGTATGGTTTTCTTGTTGTCAGTGACATAGTTTTGTGGGGTTATGATAGTGGCTTTCAGCCTAGCCTTTCCTTTTTCTGGATGCCATGGTATGTTGGGATGTTTATCTCGGTTTTGAGCTTTGGTTTTTCGGATGGATTTCGGAATCTGGGGTGGAGGTGGTCTCAAGGTTCATTCCCAAAGGCCTAGGAATCCCTTGACTAGTTTTGGCAGGATACACGGTAAAGCCTGAGGGAGGAATCTCAGCTTAGGGCCTAGTGATCTGAGATTGGATTGTGGTAAATCCTAAGCAATAAGGAGATGAAAAATTCCTCAAGGATAGTGATGGATTTATGATGGCATTCCAAGTTCTGTTTGGTTATGATCGTAGAACCGGTTTTGGAGTGATCATGGTTTGATGAAGGTGGATGTGGTTTAACCTCTGGATTCCTTTGGTTATTTTTGGATTGGTTTACCCATGAGATCCCACATTCTTGCTTGGAATATGGCATGGGGGTGACTGGCTGAAAGAAATATTTGGTTCAACCATATCTATGATCAGGTGGTACATGGAAGTCCTAAAACTGATCGGATTTGCTTATGATTAATGAAAGCTAAGTTTTATTGCTTTTGCACTTGTTTATATGTGGATTTAATGGTTGTTGTATCTTTGTTATTTACATGGTTTTATGCACATTATAAGCATGGTTAATTGGTTGGTTCATGTCATGGTTATTTCATGTATTTACTTGTAAATGTTAAAATGATGGATGCAAGTACTAAATGATGTTATAATAGTTCAAGGGAGAATATGGTCATCCTTCTTGTCATGTTTCATAAGAGTTTTCAGTCATTCATGATCTGTCTTGTATCCTAGACCTATAGATTGTGATAAGCCTCGGTATTGCAAAAATAATGCTGCAACTCCCAAGGCTACTGACTTTAATTATCAACCCGGGGTTCAGACAAACTTAAGAGGTATCGGCACAATGTGTGCAGCATACAATGTGTCCTTCCTTTGTTGTCATAATGTAATCGAGTGCAGGTGCTGAAGTCAAATCCTAAACTCATTGCATAAAATGAAATGCTCGAAATGGAACCTTAACCTATTGCAAGAAATAAAGTACAAGGAAATAGAATGAAATCAAATGCTAAAACACACCATTTTCTAATTATCTCTTAAAAATAATGCTAAGTTAACATGTATGCAGTCCTATTGTCCTAAGCATGCAGATTCAAACCATCAAACCTTCTATTGTTGTGCATGTAAATGAATAAAATATATTTGTTTTTCTTTTTGTCTTTTTGTCTAGACGAAAATGAGGTGGCAATCTATAATTTGATTACGAGTTAACTTTGTAACCAATCAGCTATGCACAAGCAGATTTTGTACGTGGATTTTCACCCTGAGGGACCCGCTTATCTGACCAATCACTGTCAGTACCTAGTTGATTTTTCCTTTTATCAAGCACTTCAATCCGCGTCATTGATCTCACTTCTCCAGATCCAACGAATATCGCATCGTCCACTCACCAACTAACTCGGACAATTTCCACCGTCGATGTGACTCATCCAATCGAACGGTTGTTGCACAATCTCACGAAACATTTTACACGATCAATATTAGGTCAAGAGTGCGTGAGAAAAGTGGTTTTCCCATGCTACATGTCACCCACTAAGGTTAATCGTGTGAATTTTATGAATACCATTTACAGTCTTTACGGCACGCGAGATACCGCTTCCCATTTATCATTACCACCCACGTGCTTAATTCATACTTTTAATAAAGGCACTTAAGGAAAGTTTTAGTGCTTAAAGTCAATATTAACGCTTAACGCTAATTAACTAGGATTTATAAATAAAATGTATGAACAGAGAAAAATACCTAATTAGGGTCCAGAACACAGATACATATTCATAAGAGAATTTCTGCACCAGAACAGTGCATCCACACCACACTTCAATCAATTATTCAAAAAAATGGAAATTGCAAAGTCTTGGCCCTCTCGACTTGATTGCAACAGTTTTCTGACCTCTGTTTCAATGTCAAACCCTGTCTCTGTCACACCTCTCTCTTACTCACTCTATTCTCAATAATCTCTCTGCCATTACATTCTTTCCTCTTTTATGAATCAAATCCTATCCTAACTGCATTGACAAATCAATCTCTATTTTTATCACTCAACCATTAAATTCCTATTCTCAAGCTATGATACACATCTATACTAACACTCATCTCTTAGTCTAAAAATAATACAGTGATATAATTATTACAATAATTAAAGCAAAGATAAATTCGAGAGATCCAACAATCTAGATTTGGGAATAAGAAGACTAATCCAAGAAACTCAATGATTATTATGAACCTCCAAATCTTTTCCAAGGATGAAATAATTCTTGTGATCCTGCAAAAGAACTTACATCAACCATTTAACTCAATCCTACAACAAGAAATCATTAATTCTAAATGCAGAAATAGAAAGAAATAAAAACAAGATATGCTTGTGAATATGCAATGAAAAGAAGGAAAGAAAATGATACAAAAGGTCTCTGAGGCTCCTGGGATGGCCAAGACCAAGGAAAATCAAAGACCTATAGAGGAGAACAAGATTTAGAAGCTAAACATGACATCAATCTTCATTATTTTCATCTATAGAATTACATCCCTGCAAGAAAATACAATGGAGCTACAAAAATACAAGCTCTCTCCACACTAACACTAAAAAAATAATCCCCTAGAGGCAAATTCGAATTGGTACTTATAAAAAATTATTAGGAATCATTCCCCATGAATGGATGAAGCTTTCCCCACCAAAATCCCTTGATCAATGGATCTAGTACCCTTGATTGGTGGAACACATTCCTAGATTTTCTCAATCATTGGAGTTCCACAATTTGTGCCATAATTCCATAATATCTTGTTGACTTATTATTTATTGTTGATCCTCCAGTAGTAGGGAACAAGTCCCTAAATTATCTCCTCCTCCAACTCTTCATAATCTACCCAATATTCTCATAATATTCCACAAAAAAACAATAATATTAGGCACAAATATTCAATTATTCATAAACCTTCCTAATGAATATATTAAAGTTAAAAATAAATTATCTAATGCAAAAAGAGATGTTTAATGTGTTGAAGGATGGTCATAGGACTTAAGTTATTGCTTAATTTAGAGGCATGGGCCTTAATTTATGTCTAATTTAGAGGCCCATCAGATTGCATTGATGCCAAGTGTTTGACTGATTGTCAGTCCTAGTTGGGGATGGTCAAGCCTAGTCCTAGAGTTGATTTTTGGTTTATTATTCTCATCATGATTTCTTTGATGGGTTCTGAAAGTTATAACAATTTATGGGCAGTGGCCAGAATTCTGGGCTAGAAAAGTTCCTTGAATTATGTAGAAGTTGGCATAGGTCTGCTGGGAAAAGTTCCTGGACATTGGCTTGCAGGCCTGTGAGAGCGTCCATAGGTACCTAGATGATATCATTCCCATAGCATGAGAACGTCAAGAGGTCAAGAGGTTTAAAGATCAGTGGGACCCAGGGGGAAGCTGCCTGAGTGGTTGGGATGTCTCTTGGGGGTGTTGTTGTTGATGTGGAAGGTATGGTTGATGGGTTTCTGCCGATTCCATTTCCTTAAGGTCACTAAGGAGGTTGAATCATATCATAGTAGCCTCTCCTCACATGTTTACCTGGTTGGTCGATTACTTG
Organism: Pinus taeda; assembly: GCA_000404065.3. Lineage (NCBI taxonomy): Eukaryota > Viridiplantae > Streptophyta > Pinopsida > Pinales > Pinaceae > Pinus > Pinus taeda. The sequence goes on along the minus strand of APFE031713714.1, from coordinate 60,980 downwards.
GGTAGATATAGGAGGAGGGTTGTTACAGATTGGTATCATAGCATGGTTGCGCTCTCCTTGGGTGAATGTGTTTGTCATGCATTCATGTTGGTTGCATATGTGTTTCTTATGCTTTTATTCCATGTGATTGTGCATTTGCATGGTGTTGATCATGGTTGTAGTGATGTCGCCATGTGAAGGTTGATGGTGTTGTTGGGGGATGTGTCATCATGAGTGTATGGGTGTATATGAATTTGTTATGCATGTTGGTGTTTATATGTTGTTATACATGCATTTTCATGGTGAAGGTTGTTGTGAATAAGTTCATTGTATGCAATTAGGTCATCATGATGTTATTGGTATGTTATTATGCTAATGTGTTTCATGAGATAAAGCAAGAGATGCAAATCATTAGAGTGAGGTTGCAGCACTAGACTTTGGGTGAGAGAAGATTGTCATACAGGTATTGTATGTTTGGCATGCAGGTATGTTAGTTAATGGTTCATTATATGAATTAGGGTTATATAAATTAGGTTTATGTACATGTCTATTCATGTTATGGTTACATACATGATAGATGCTAGTTTACTAATGTAGTCATATGCACATGTGTCGAATAGTCATGAACGATAGTAGCCTGTGGTTGTCTGCATTGCTATTGTTATTTTATATTAGATAACTTGATGATTATGTTATATGTTGTTGATGAGTATGTTATAGGTTAACTTGTTATGATCATTTTATATGTTATATCTTGTTATTGAGTATGTTATAGGTTGATTTGTTGTTTTTATATGATAGTTAACTTAATTATTAGGTTATATGTTGTTAATGAGCATGATATATAACTTGTTGTGGTTTTATGTTAGTAACTTGATGATTAGGGTTACTACACTGAGGTATTGATATTATATGTATTATGCTAAATTGGATTGGTCTATTCATATGGTTAGGTTTATGACATTCAAGTATGAGTCGACTTATTGTGACATTATGTTGTACTAATCTAGGTTGATCATACATAAGTGATTGTTATGTATGAACAATAAATGTTTATGAGTTATGATGTGAACATGTTAGCTAGTGACTATTATGGATATCATGACAATATTTATGGTTGAGTTGATATGGTATGAAGTTATATCATGCTAATCTAGCTTGATTGTGAAGACAAGATAGCCTCCCTTGAGATACATTAAGGTATGAGCTTGCTTATGTCATCTACTTTGTGCTTGAATGTTGGATTATTTCATTTAATTGGTGTTTGAGTGTTGGTGTCTATTATGACTCCTATTTGTTGTTTGAATGTTTGATTACTTGCATGATATGAGTATGTGGCTATAAGAATGCATCAAGGAATGATCTTGTTTTGATCCAGGTGGATGTTGGTGGCCACCCACCTATCCCATTTGGACCCCCGCAACTGTCTCTTTCAGTTTTTCAGTTTCCTTAATTGTAGCACAACTTACTATTTTTAGCAATTTTTCGGGTCCTGAACTTTCGGAGCCATTTTGAGGCCCTAAACAACGCTTTTTTGGGGAATCCGAGGGCAACATGGGTCCATGGAATGGACTGATGTTGCCCGTTCCAACAATGATAGTGCTCGAATAGATATTTCTAATGAGCTATTGTACGCGTCAAAACAAAGATCATATGCTAAAGTTACGACCCCAGGAAGTTGATGTACCAACTTACCCCCAAACGGGGCCCACAATTTGGCGTTTAATCTTCTAAGGGTAGGTTTTGGAATGTGAAGGGTTTTCCATTGTTTCTCAACAATAAAGAGGCCTTCGAGCCTCATTGTAACTCAGTTCGAAACAGTTCAGAGGCATGTAGATGCCACATCTCTTCTCAGAGATAAGCTACCATCGCCCTAGCTGGTTTCTTTCCATTTCTGGTTGTAAGCATATTTCGATATTTTCCATTAATGAAATGAAGTATTATTTTCGCTACATCTCTTTATTCATGGTTATCGCATATCTGTATTTATGGTTATCTCTATAGTCTATTGCGTTCCTGTTTAAATCCGGATCATGTTTTAAGTTGGTTTTACTCACACGTACGTGTTGAGATAGTTGATATGTACTTGAGTGTAATAGGTAGCAGTTGTAGCATTATGTCTAATGACTATGAGTTTATTATGGATTATGACATGATTGTTAGTCTTGGTAAAGGTTGATTTAAAATTGATAGAAAGGATTTTCTTGATATTTGGAACATGTGGTTGACATGTGTGAGTAGTTGCAGGGTAACATGCTTGGTATTAGCATGACAGTGTAACAACTAATGTATTTATAATAGTTGGGTGATGTGACAATACATAGTAAGCCTTGATTGCAACAAGGTAAAAAGGTAAAAGAAAGGAAGTGGGAAAGAATTCCTTTGGCTATGTTTGGAACCCCTGATTCCAAATGAATGGGTGCTTTGCATACAAAAGTCTTCTTAACCTTAATCTTGTCTGACATTATGTGGATATGTGTTAGATTCATGAACATGTATTTGACAGGTATATTAGCTAGTCTCTAATTACAGGTGGATCTATCAAGGGAATTGGATTCCCTTGAGAGATGGTGTGGATGTGTTCAGTTGCAAGAAACGTGCTTGGCATAGCAAGGTAAGGTAACTAATGTATTGTTATGTTTATTTATGCATTGATAGTTATGTTCTTATGGCAGTATGATGCAGGGAGTTGCATGGCAAGAGAGGTTGCCATGAAATCTTGAAGAAGGATCTGGTTGAGATTTCCTTAGGAACCATGGGGATTGATTCATGTGTTTGTTTTCAGTCTTGTGCTTTTGGTCTTTTGTGAATTGTTGAGCTTGATTTGCAATTTTTTTTTTTAAGTTTGGTGCAAGGCTTTGCCACTTTGTTGTGGTGTCGTGTTGTTATTGGTTTTCATGGTTTTCTTCTTGTTTTCTTATTGTATTGCCTTTTATGTTTTAAGTCTTAGGAATTGGTTCGAGAAAGAGGAAAGTTAATGGAACTCGGGGAGAGTTTTGTGGTACCCAACAGGTAATGTAAGACATGGATGAAGCTTAGTGCACGAGTAAGCACAACGGAAGGTAAGACTATGACAATCAGTAAGACTGGTTTGGTCCATTGGTGCAAATGGACAATGGAAGTATAGTCATGAGACAAGTAACAGGAAAATTCAAGAAAATTGATTTGAGGCATCATATGCCTTGGCTATGTTGGGAATTTTTATTCTTGATGTTGCAAATGTGTTGCACAGATAAAAGAAGTTCCCTTAACCTTGACTTTGTGATATCTAGTAATTACGTTGTGATCATGATTATGTTGATGTGTATATATGTATACATGTATGTATGTATGTCATGTCTGACAAGATCATCATGGATCATGGTTGTTTAATTCTAATGTTTATTATGTATATATGTATGTATATATGTATGTCAGGTCTGACGGGGTCAGCATGGATCATGATTGTTTTTTGCTAATGTTTACGTCTATGTATGTATGTATCTGTGTAAGTCACTGTCTAAGAGGTTTGTCAGGGATCATTCTTATGGAGGAATAATTGCCTATGCAGGTGAACAACGTGACGAGGTTCCTGGTCTTATGGGAAATTGAGTGGGGAGAGTAGTGTTGACAAACACGAGGTCAGTATCATGTCGTTATGAGTTGATATTATGTGATTACATTATGTATAAGTTATGGACAGGCCATAAGCATGGATAAGACACTGTAAGCAAGGTTTCTTAGTAGAGACAGTGTGGTATGGATTTGTTGTACTACAGTTGTGCATATGTTTCATATGTTGTACATGTTGCATTTGTTATGTTGTGTGCATGTGATGTTGTGTATATATAGTTTCTGTACATGTTTTTTATGCAATGTTATGTACAGGGTGGTACAAATATTGTTGTGTGAATATTGCATATGCAGTGCTACATATAGTGGTGTTGTGCATGTGTTGGATATGTAGTGTTGTGTACATAGGGTTCTATGTACATGTTGTATATGCAGTGCTATGTACATATGGTGTTGTATTCATGTTGTACATATGGTGTTGTGTGAATAATTGTACAAGTGGCATTGTGAGCATGTGGTGTCGTCTACATGTTGTACATGTGGTGTTGTGTGCATGTGGTGTTATGTACATGTCGTGCATGTGATGTTGTGTAAATGTGGTGTCGTGTACATGTCATGCATGTGGTACTGTTTCCATGTGGTATTATGTACATGTTGTATAGGTGGTGCAATGTACATGTGGCATTGTGAACACGTTATGAAAGTGGTGTTGTGTACATGTGATATTGTGCACACTTGTGCAAGTGGTGTGGTGTACAAGTAGTATTGTGTACATGTTGTACAAATGGTATTGGTGTATGTGTGGTATTGTGTGCATGTCATAAATGTTGTGTTGTGGACATGTGGTACTATGTACATGCATTTTGTAGTTGTAGTATCGTGACGTGTATTTATTGTGTTGTACTCTATGTAGTACATGTATTGTGTTGTGTTGTATGCCAGGTGTAGGTACATGTATTATGTGGTGTTGTACATCGTGTATAGATACATGTTTTGAGTTGTACATTGGGTGTAGGTGTATGTGTGGTATGTCAAGTGTAGGTGCATGTATTGCATGGTGTGTATGTCATGTGTGGTTGTATGTGTGTGATGCACACTATATGTATGTGCACATGGTTTAGGAGAAGGCATTGGGTGTTTGTCGGTTGTGGCAACCGATATGGTGTGTGTATGAAATAAGGACAAAGGTAGAAGATAAGTATTGATTAAAGGATAAGTATCAATCTTTTATTTCAGTTTTATTATGCATGTGATTTATGATTCTAGTCTATGATAACTACATGTGATCTATGATTTTGGTTTATGATGGTTACATGTGATTTATAATTTTGATCTATGATGGTTGTGTTTTGGGCTAACCCGATGTGATATATTTATATATGATGATTTGGTCAAAGATGCTAGTTTGACTTGTTGTGACAAGAAGTAAACATGATTGCAAGTGTACCTTATTAATGAGCTGCCAATGAGGTATGATGTGGATTTATTTCAATTTATTTTGAATCTAATGGAAGTTATGTGCTTGGTACACAAAGCACAGAAATGCCCGGCTAGGTGATTGAAATCAACAGCAAAAAAAATTCAACAACAAAAGGAATTGGAACATGCAACAGTATCTTGGTAAGGCACTTCAAGGTGAGGACCATTGTGGGACACTCGTACCCAATAGTGTGCATTGATTTCCATGAGCATGCTATGACATGTATGATGGTTTAAGGAAGGTATATGCCTTGGTTGTTTGACTTTCTAATGCGAGGAATCCTTGCCAAGGGATGGATCGCCCAGGATAGGGGATGTCGGGGAAATTGGAAGTTGAGTGACTACACAAAAGGGGTGACTAGATTTCCTAAGGGACTGTGTAGTAGAGAAGGGAAGGTCCGGGATATATTTTTTTGGTCATTAGCATTGCCAAATGGAATGAGATGTGCATTGGGAATGCGCCCAGGAAGAATGAGTCAGTAATTGTTCATTGAGAGGACAAGTTGCATAGGATTATAGCGTTGGACATTGGATGAAGCTTTGACTGTAACAGTGGATTCTGGAATTCCCATGAAGGAGGTGAATCTTGGTATTACTTTGAAGGTGGAGGTGTGAGCCTATAAATTCCCTTGTTGGTTGATACAGGCATCGTATCCTTTATTTGTTGGTTTAACAAATGTGCATATTTGTATATGTGGTTATTTTAAATATCGTAACGAGTTGTGTTGTAAAGCTCTAGTATGCGGTATATTTTCATGTTGTCATGATATTTTTCTTTTGAGTAAGTCTTTCATTGTAAATACTACAATGACCTAAGTTATAAAGCTCCATGGGAAGTATGTTTGTTTTTTTTGCGATTTTGCTGAGGTCTTGGTGTGGTTTAACATCGAGGATGGCATTCCCAAAGGGGGAGGGTTCTGTAACAGCCCTAGTAAAAATTCCATGTAATAAATTTAACAAAGGAAAAATAAGACCACGGGTAAGGAGCGCATATTCCAAGATGAATTTTGGGTAGGACATCCTAGTGTGGGTGTTCATTTTGGTTTATTATCGCTAAGGAGATTGAAAAAGGAAATGGAAAATGCATTAAAAGGAAAAAAGGCATTTTTGGCACATTTATTTATGAAAATAAAGGAAATTAGGAGAAAAGTAAGGTGAACGTTCATAGGTTGCATGTGAGGAGGAAAATGAAGGAAAATAATGGAAAATGAAGAAAATCGAGGCCTCATTAATTAAAAGGCTTCTGAGAATCAATTGGCAAGCTCTTGGCTCAAGTTTTTGCTCAGGCTTTTCTTTGGAGCAAGGAAAGGAAAAGCAAGTAGAGGAAGGACAAGGAAAGGAAAGGAAATCAAAGATCAAGCAAGGAAGAGCGAGATCAAGTAGCTTTAGTAGGAATACTTGCAGGTAACATATTGCATGTGTGATTTCCTAGCTGGTTTTGACGTGCATGGATTTACATGTTGGTGTATGGTTCTCTTATTGTCGGTGGCATGGTTTTGTCAGGTTATGTCAGTGGTTTTCATTCTAGCCTTTCCTTTTTCCAGATGCCATGGTATGTTGGGATGTTTAACTAGATATTGAGATTTGGTTTGTCAAAAGGATTTGAAATCAATGGCGGAGGTGGTCTCAAGATTCATTCCCAAAGGTCTAGGAATCCCTTTATCGATTTTGGTGGGATACATGGTAAAGATTGAGGGGGGTCTTGATTTAGGGCCTAGTGATCTGGGTTTGGATTGTGGTAAAGCCTGAGAGACTAGTCCCAATTTAGGGCCTAGTGATCCGAGATTGGATTGCGGTAGAGCATGAGAGACAAGGAGATGAAAAATTCCTTAAGGATAGGGATGGATTCTGGATGGAATTCCAAGTTTGGTTCGGTTGTAATCGAAGCACCAGTTTTGGTGTGATCACAGTTTGGTGTGGTTGGAGGTGGTTTAACCTCTAAATTCCCTTGGTTGTTTATAGACTGGATTATCCATGAGATCCCACATTCATGCTTGGAATATGGCACGGGGGTGATTGGCTGAAAGAAATATTTGGTTCAGCTATGTCTACTATCGGGTGGTATGTGAAAGTCCCAAACCTGGTCAAATTTGCCTATGATTAATGAAATCTAAGTTCTCTTTCTTTTTCACTTGTTTATATGTGGATTTAATGGTTGTTGTATCTCTATTATTTACATGGTTTTATGTTGGTTATAAGCATGGTTAATTGACTAGTTCATGTCATGGTTATTTCATGTATTTAGTTTTAAATGTTAAAATAATGGATGAAATACGTAAAAGTTGTTATAATAGTTCAAGGGAGAAGGTGGTGATCCTTGTCATGTTTCATAAGCGTTTTCAATCATTCATGCTTTGTCTTGTGTCCTAGACCTATATATTGCATTGATGCTAAGTGTTTGAGAGAATGTCAATCTCGATTGGGGATGGTCAAGCCTAGGCCTAGACTTGAATTTTAGTTTATTAGTCTCATCATCATGTCTTTTATGGATTCTAAAAGTTATAACAAGTTCTAGGAAATGGCCAAAAATATGGGCTATAAAAGTGCCTTGAATTTCGCGGATGTTGGCACAGGTCTGCTAGGAAAATTCCCTAGATGTTGGCTTACAAGCTTGTGAGAGCATCCAGAGGTACCTAGATGTTGGCATGCCCATAACATGACAATGTCCGAAGGTCAAGAGCTTTAAAATATCAGTGGGACCTAGGGGCACGCTGCCTGAGTGGCTGGGATGTCTCCTAGGGTGTTGTTGTTGATGTGGAAGGTATGGTTGATGTGTTTTCATCAATTCCATTTCCTTAAGTTCACCAAGGAGGTTAAGTCATATCAGAGTAGCCTCTCATCGCATGTTTACCCTGGTTGGTTGGTTACTTGGGTAGATATGGGAGGAGGGTGTTTACATCTACACTCAATGTATGTTATAATAACATCATTTGACACACATAAAGAATATGCATGATGAAGTGACATCTACAACCAACTTTTATTCTTTAGTGTGGACTGCTCATTTTTTTGTTCATCCTTTTGGATTCTTTGTATTTTCATCACGTCTGTATCTACATGTGGACTCGAGACCATATGCACACCAATGACTAAATAAGAATAATGATAAGAAATTAGAAAACTTATCTACACATTTTGACTTCATTTGAACTTGAATTAGATATATCTACTTGTTTCATGTATCGATGTTTCAAACCATCCTCCTTGGTTCATCATCAGGATTAGATATGTGAAGAAGTCAGAGAATGATGCATAATAAATAAAGGATATGGTCGGGATAGTAATGTAAATATAGGGATAGTAATTTAATTTAATTTAATTTTAATTAAAATAAATTAAATCAAATCAAAATTAAATTAAAATTAAAATTAAATCAAATTAATTGAATTGAATAATATTTATAACTAAAATTAAAATTAGATTAAATTAAAATAAAAATAATTTAATCAAATTTAATTTTATTAAAATTAAATTAAAATCAAATTAAATGGAATTAAATCCAATAAATAAATAAATAAATAAAAACACCATTTTCACTGTCGGCTCTTTACATTACTATCCCTACCATATCCTTTATTTATTAAGCATCATTCTCTAACTTCTTCACATATCTAATCATGATGATGAACCATGGAGGATGGTCTAAAATGTCGATACATGAAACAAGTAAAATGCGATGAATCTGGAAGAGAGAACCACACAAAGTGCAAATTGCAGAAGTCTCAAATCTATTATTAAATATATCTAATTAATTAAAAAATAAAGGCTCACATGGTATATTCGATATATGTATTAATGTGAGCACATATAACATCCTCCACTTTTTTAGATCGATGTATACTAACAACAAATTGAGTGGGAGCATCTTCATCTGATTTCTCTCCATTTATAAAATCTTCTAGTCGATTATAAGGAATAATAGTTATTTGATCCCCTTCAACTTCATTCTGTGTTAGATATTTAGCAAGAAATCCTATCATATCTTCTAGGTCTTCAGCATCCAACTCTATAATTTCATCCCACTTTCCCATTTATAGAGTACCTATAAAAATTTGAAGTATTAGGAGAAGAACAAATACGACAATAAGCTTTATAAATATTTGCCTACATGTGCTTCCTCATCCACATGTGTGGCTTCTAGATATGCATGTTGATATATCTTTATGCAATTACAAAAGTCCAAATCACATTTATAAAATTTAATTTATCTATATTTGTTTGTGTATCTATATGCATATACAAAAGTGCTTACATATATAGATGGAATCTTTGATTGAAAGGAATACGTTTTGGGGGAGTTGTTTTATGAAATAAAGGAAAATAGGAGAAAAGGAGTTGGTTACTTTTTGTCACTTCAATTTTGGAGCTCTCTATCTATTATTTCATTATACTCTTGCACACCTAGAGTTTTCTTAGAGCACTTTTGGGGCTTCTTGGGATACTTTGGATTTGGAGAAAGAAGGCAAAGGAAAGTAGTAAAGCACAAGGGAATAGGTGGATCAACAGCTAGAGTTGGATTACTTTGCATGTAACATGTTTCATGTATGATGATTTCCTTAATTCATGGTAGATGCATGTGGTTCCTTGGTTATGATTTGTCATTGACTTGGAGGATTTCCTAGATAGATAGTGGTTTTAGCCTTTCCTTGTCATTTCCTAGATAACCATGGTATTGTGGGTTTTCCCATTTGTTATTTCAGATTGGTGCTCACATTCCTTATGGTTGTGGGTTGAGTTTCTAGTTATAGACATGGTTATGGAACAAGTTATAGCTATGGTTCCGTAATAAGTTATATTCTTGTTATAGACATGGTTCCATAATAGGTTCAAGCTATGGAGCTTGATGGCTCTTGATATTTAAAGGTAGTCGAACTAATAACAACGAAATGGGTGATAGATGAAGGTCGAGGAGCTAATATGAAAGGAGTAGGGGCATAAAAATGCTAAACACCACCCATAATAGGTGTAGTTTGGATTCCTATACTAGGCATAGTTTGAATAGTAGGATAACCAACCAACAATGTTCAATTGGTTGCAGCTGGCGTAGGTAGTGGTGGAGCAAAGGTGTCCACAAAAGACCATGAATCACAATGCATCGATGGATGGTGATGTTCTAGATAGTGACCAAGATTTGAATAGTAACTAGATATGGAATTTTTGGTGTATCATTATTAAAATTGAAAGCCATCAAACGTGAATTAGAAGGGTCAAAACGGGTTCCTGATCTTGAGGGGTGTAGCAGGTGTTTGTTTGAAGTGAGTGAGGAGTTCCAAGCCTGATTCGTGATGGATCGGGAGTTCGAAGCATGTGAGGAATGTAGTAGCTAGGGAACTAAATCTTCCATGTGATGCAAAATGTTAGTTAATATACCATTTCATTGTTGGCCCAGTAAGAAAGTGATGAAACAGTCATAATCTAATAGTATCATCTGTGATACTATTGTATGAACACCATAGGTGAAAATTCATGACATAGTTTATTGGGTCTTCTCCCTACTCCCCTTCGAATTTTGGAATTCCTTAAGGGAGCTTGGTGGGCATGGTTGGTCAATTTTGGTCATGTGAAATTGGGTCATTGGTTAGCTTGCTTAAATCAGGAAGGTTTAAAGAAGCTAAAAATGAGACTTGCGAGTTGTCTATCATTGTGAAATGATTTTGGACAACTATATGAATGGGGTTTCCATGATGAGGATGCTTACCCTAGTGAGCACCGTGTGGACTCCTAGGAGGGGATTTATGGGGGCTCCCTTGCAGGCTATTGAATGGGGTACTTTGATGAGGAGGAGTTCCAAGCAAATTTTCATTGATAAAGGAACATCCTATAATGGTAGTTGGATGGTGTCTTTTGCGCCTAAATGGTGAGAGACCTAGCACTCCTCTTGGTAATGGAGGGAGATTTAGAAAATGTATAGATCAATAGGGAGCCATTGGGTCCCTTATGGTGTCGAGTAGATTATGTGCTACTTTGTGTGATTGAGGGAAGGAGATGATTCTCAAAGCAAAAATATGGCATACATAAAACAAAGTGAAAATAAAATGAATACTTCCCCTTTAAATTTAGACTATTTGATCAATAAAAAAAAATTGGTTTTTGTTTTTTTTTCTTATGATAAAAGATCCTATGAATACCTATTCATCATTTCCACTCTCAAAGTAACTGGGCCTTGTGAAGGTATCTTTTGATGGGTGTTGGGGCAACATCTTGAAAGAACTTGCAACGCCTTCCAGCAGTCAAAGAATTGACCAAGATAACAAATGAGGCTTCGGTGTTTCCTACACCTCCACCTATAGGGATGGATTCCCTAGATTAGGGCCACTAAAGTACCTTCATCCCACATGAGCATTCGAGTCTTTAGCTTATTACTAGTCAGTTACCAGTGTCGAGCACTAGACGGGTTGGGTAGCCCCAAATAGTATCGTGCGCACTAGACCTAAGCCAAACCCTTCTGAATGGGGTCTCTACCATGTTCAAGTATTCTTTTATGTGGGATTACTGAAGGATTTCAAACTCCCTAAAAAGTCAATTTGTATGTCTAAAATATTTGACATGACCATGGCAGCTTATGGGATGCCTACCCCCAATGGTCCTAACCCGAACAATAAGTTCTTTGGTGGCCCCTGTGGGGAATTTAGTTGGTTCAACTTATGGTAGCTTTAAAGGGTATTACTTTTATTAAGGGTGTGAGATGTAAGCTAAAATAAAATAAGTATCAAAATCTTTGAAAATTGGATGCCTTCCAATACAAAGCTTATAGAAGCTTAGTGTGTGATGTGTAATTGTGTTCAAGTGGCCAAGTGAGCATGAAAAGTGTGATAAGATGTGGATATTCGGTGATCCGTTGCAATATCCTCCTAATTACACTAGATTTCAATTGTTCTTTGCACGAAAAATAAATTATGTGTGGATAATGGACCACTTACTCTTTATCCTACTACACTAAGTGTGACGAAAGGGATGTGGAAAACATACTCCTTAACTAATTAAGCTATGTGATTTGAAAAAACTAGAAAAATAGATTGAAAAGTATGTGTGGAATTTGGCCATTTACTTTTCCCCCAATTAATCTATGTGAGTAGAGTATGTGTTACTTTGTGTGATTGAGGTAAGGAGATCATTCTTAAAGAAAAAATATCACATACATAAAACAAATTGAAAACAAAATGATTACTTCCCCTTTAACTTTAGACTATGTGATCAATAATAAAAAAATGGTTTTTTTTTTGTGTATGATAAAATATCCCAAGAAGACCTATTCATCCTTTCCACTCTCAAAGAAACCGGGCATTGTGAATATATCCTCTGATGGGTACTAGGGAAACATACCGAAAGAACTAGTGACGCATTACAGTAGCCAGAGAATTGACCAAGGTAATGGATGAGGCTTTGATGATGCCTACACCTCCAACTATAATGATGGATGCCCTAGATTTTGGCCACTAAAGTACCATTGTCCCACATGAGCATTCGAGTCTTTACCTTCTTGATAGTCAGTTACCAGTGTTGAGCACTAGACTAGTTGGGTAGCCCCAAATAGTACTACACACATTGGACCTAAGCCGAACCCCCTCTGAATCAGGTCTTTGTCTTGCTCGGGTATTCTTTTCCATGGGATGATTGAATGATTTTAAGCTCCCTAAGAAATCAACTTCTATGTCTCAAAGATGTAACATGACCATGGTGTCTTATGGGATGCCTACCCCCAATGGTCCTAACTTGAACTGTAAATTCTTTAGTGGCCCCTGTGGGGAATTTAGTTGGTTCAAGTTATGGTATCTTTTAAGGGTCTTACTTTTCTTTAGGGTGTGAGATGTAAGCTAGAATAAACTAAGTATATAAATCTCTAGAAACTATATGCCTTATAATACAAAGCTTATAGAAGCTTAGTATGTGATGTGTAATTGGGGGTAAGTGATTAAGTGAGCATGCAAAGTGTGATAATATATGGATATTCAGTGATCCATTGCAATATACTCCTAATTACACTAGATTTCAATTATCCCTTGCATGAAAAAGAAATGATGTGCGGATAATGGGCCACTTACTCTTTCTCCTATTACACTAAGTGTGATTAAAGGGAGGTGGAAACTTACTCTTCTACTAATTACGCTATGTGATTTGAAAAAACTAGAAAAATTGATTAAAAAATATGTATAGAATTTGGCCACTTACTTCCCCCTAATTAAGTTATGTGAGAGTTTGCAAATAAATAAACATAATCTTATTACCCTACTATATGTGTAACTTTTGTATATGGGCATATCTTCCATATATGTGTAACTTTTGTATATACACATCTTCTTTATATGTGCATATCTTTCGTATATGCATATCTTCTATATATGTGCATATCTTCGATATATGCATATCTTTTGTATATGGAAATATTTTGTATATGCATATATTATGTATATGCACGTCTTATGAATATGTGCATATCTTCTATATATGCGTATCTTCTGTATAAGTGTATATCTTTCATATATATACATATTTTCCATATATATGCATATTTTCTATATATATGCATCTTCCATATATGCATATCTTTCGAGTATGCATGTCTTCTGTATATGTTCATATCTTCCATATATGCATATGTTATATGAAATTTATACCTATGGATAAGTATATATTCCCTAAGTGGGTAGTTACACTTAGAACAACTGAAGTAAAGATGTTTAACCTTTTCCTACAATAAACAAATAAGATAAAATAACCCACTTGTGATCCTTCACTTCCTTTGATCTCCTTTGAGTTGCTCCCATCGCTCCCGCTCAAACTGAATTCGCTCAATTGGTACTTGCCAACATAAACAGAATACAACAAAAATCAAAGCATATGATCTATTTATTGTAAACAAATGGAATCGACAACATTTGAACATACATTCATCATAGATATAGACAAAAGTATTGGAAAAGGAACAAACAACTTTTTTGATTGATAGAAGGAGAAGTTACACTCAATGTGGTTTGATCTCATGTCACTCATCCAGCTTAGTCCAAGCCCTCATCACGCCAATAGCAACATCAATCCAGCAACATAACATTACTTGACAATTATTTCAAGTCTCTAAACCAATATGGCATTGAATGATTTTCCATAATTGGATGATTAGTTTCCATGTTCAAAGGGATGAGAGGATAGAGGATTAAATGATCTAAGGCTATCCTAAGTTGAGCTCATCTTGTTAGGATAGGAGCTAGGTTCCTTCTAGAAGGCTCTAGAAAGGAGGAATATACTCGAGATCCCATGAACATTTTGAGGATTCTCTCCCAGCACAGGCTTGATTGGGCTTAGGTGCTCTACAATGCAGCCTTGAATGGGGCTACTTGCTCTACAAAGCACTTACCCCTGAACAAGGGTGCGCTGGTGACCCAAGGAAGCACTTTAGCAGGGTTTGAAGTCAGGAAACTCTCATGGATGAAAGAAGTAAATGAGGTGGCATGTCTAGGGCATGTAGCAACTGAATTAGAGTTTAATAGACCCTATTTACACTGATTTGATCATCGGGAGTGATGTGACCAAATAGACCTATAATAGTTTCCCCCTAAAGCATGAAGTCGAAAATGATAATGTTGAGTGATATGCTTTATGATGTTATGAGGAGGATCTAAAGCAAACGATGACCTGCATCAATTACAATACATAATATCATGATATCTTTGAATTTTTCATGAATTACCGAGGGAAGGAATACACATGCTCAGAATATAAACTTTTCATTACATGTACATAAATCAGATAGTCGTCTACAAATATAGATCCATGATAAGATGACTATCTGTGTAAATCCATCATACAGATGATTTAGTACTCTCCTGAAATCGCAGCTCGGATGGATGAAACTAGATCCAAGTTCCTCTATCTCGTCTAATCATTTTCTTGAGTATGAGTGTAATGATGTGAAAACGTGATATGAAGTCAAACATGGGAAGACACCATCTGATTACCAACCAATGATGTAAGTTGTTAACAAACGTAAGAGAAATCACCAAAAATGATAATGATTCTCAAGGTACTACAGTACATTCTGCAAGGCGTGAATATATTTTTTATGTCAAACACCATAAAAAGTCTTCCGGTCAAAGGCCTGCGATTTCAACCTATTGCCGGAAGTAAGAAACTTGTCATTAATGTATGCAAGCCTCAAGGTACTGGACAGGTGTTTCTAAGTCAACTTCCTAGACAACGTGTTGATGTCGACAAGAAGCGACCCATCACAGGAGGGCCTTGATGTATCCCCCATCAATGACACAAAACAAGTGTAATAATTTTGAAGATAGAATGTGACTGATGACACAATGTTCAGGAATGGCAGTCATGAAAATGAAGGTTTATGAGTATTGCAAAGGATGAAATTTACTGAGTGACTTCTCTTGAACATGTTGACGACACTGAATGAATTGGCAGCATTGACCCAAAACCAAAGTGATGGATGGTGTGATAGACCATAGGTATGATAACCATCATTAATATAACCCAACCCAAATAGTCACAGAGATGAAGTGAAAGTGTCATGTTCAAGAGCGAATTGCTACCATAAAGTGATTTATCCCTTTTCACTTTTTCCCCAATCATTGCTGACCAATACCTCTTTATTTTTTAACAATCTTGAGGAGGATAACATATGCTTAATGTATAATTCTACCCTTCAGGTGAATCCATCGCTATGTGATGTTTTAACAAGTCTACTGAAGGTGAAACTTGGTCTTGTCATGATGGACAAGTTTGTCGCTATTTGATGCTTTAATGATTTTAACGACAATGAGAACTCAGTCCTTTTCATGTTTAGAGAGTTTAAAAAGGGACAAAAAGAAAATTCCACACGTTATTTTTCATAAATTTGTCTCTCAAGTCTGAAAAAACGTAAAATAATACAGGAGAGAACCTATTGACCATGTTCGATCAACGTATTCATTTTTCATAAGTAATCTATCTCAGTTCGAAAAAGGGTTAAAATTATATTGAGCAGATGTCGTTTCCAATCCATTTACGAGTTGAAAGGGACAAGCGCCAAACAATCTTTTCATATTTTTAGAGTCTGAAAAGAGTTGAAAGAGGGCTCAAGGGGGTTCCTTTTTGATGTTTAACAGAGCTCGAAAAAGAGATAAAAGTATGCTCTATGGTCAAAAGTACATTTTACAATCATGCACGTCAAATTCACTATGTCACCGTAAACCTACTCAAAGAACCACCAAATGGATTAAACATACATATTTCATTGGTAAAAATAGGTAAAAACCATAGTTTATTCATTTAATGAACATCAATAAAACAAGAATTTACCAATTCATTTTTGTGATATGAACCATTTTTTTACCTCAAACTTCAGCAGTTGATTGCGGGAGATTTTGTAGATCATTCTTCATGCCATTAGGACCAGCTAGTAGATTTACCTCTTCTCTTTCATTTAAGGTCATTCTTTTTCAATTTCATGCAAATTTTTTAGGGTTTTTGGGTCCCTAGGGTAAATATATTATGCCCTAGGATCAATGCACCCTTATGCATCAAAAACTGTGTTGCAGAGAAGTCAAAAAGAAGGGAAAATGATTTGCATCACTGTCTAAATATCAGGGGTGCATTGGGCACAATTTAGAAATTTGATTCATCATTTCTACCCAAATTCTATTCAGTTTTTTGCTTGAAACGGATCCTAAATAAGCCTATGGTGTGATTTCATACTTTGATCGGATTAGAATGGCTATCACATGGCATGAAAGAGGACATGAAGAATATGATGTGGTTGCCCTAAATGATCCTGGTACTATAGAGGCCCTCAGAGATTGTGGGTTACTCAAATATTTCAAGTTATCCAAGATGAGACAACATTTAGAACTATTGTAGTTCTTGGTTCATTCATGGGATCCAGTGGAATAGTTTTTTCACATAGGGGACAAAGTGATCCCTATATTGATTGATGATATTTACTTTCTCATAAGATTATTGAGACATGGTGCCCCCATTTCTCTTTCAGGTTCTGCTCGTGGGGTGAAATCAGTTAGGGACTACATTCAACAATTATGTTAGCTAGGTACATACCCTAGCAAAGATGTAAAGATAAATATCAGGGTTGTTTGTGATATGCCCTTGCGAACAATCCTCTTTACTATCGCAAATTTGGTGAGTAGCATGACACTTCATGTCATGAATAGATCATACATGCAGTATGCACTCGAGTTAGAGCCAACTATGTTCAACTGGTGTGAGGTAGTACTCTCTTTGATGAAAGAGCAACTGATTAAAGTAAAAAGTGGTAAGATGAAAAATTTCAACTATGGATCTATCTTGATTGCTTTTACTCTAGAGAGAATTCCATTGATGCAACCTCAGTATGTGACATTGAGTTTAGTTGGTCCTAGAGATCCATGGATGCAGAGATGGGTAGAGTTGATGGCTAGACATGTTGGTCAATCATCAATCTCATTTTCTACCGCATTCTTCAGTTGGCTCCATTGACAACATATTGTCATAAATGAGTATCCATATGCAAGGATGGATTTCCGTAGAGATCCATATTTGAGATTATCAGTGGGTTCTTAATGGGGTGCTATAGGTAAATTGTTTTGACCATGTATTTTTGAGTTTTTGAGTTTTTACATGTTTTTGTGTTTTTTGATGTTTCCAAGACTAAACTAAAAATGTTCTCATGTATACAGATGTTGGCATTCTTCAACAAATGGGTCATCAATAGGAGGCAGGTGAACCAGTGGGGAGAAATGTTGGAAGAGCAGTTCTCCAAGATTTAGATCTGATCGAGACACTAGTGGAGTTGCAGCATCATATAGAGGGGTTAACCCCTGGTATACCGAATGTTCGGATCAAGGAGTTACCAATGAGACTACAGTTCCATACTATTGGTGTACCTAGCCATTGGATGAGGCTATTGCACATAATAGCTAAGGTAGTGACCTATTATCATGAGAATCATTAGATATACTTAGGATGATTTACTGTATGCATTTTGAGGTCAGATCACCAACATGTCTTGGACACAAATTTTTGTAAAAACTTTGAACATCTATCTCTTTCACTTGCAGTGTTTTTGTATGGTTATGTGTAATCCTATTCAGCTATTGATGTGAATTAAAAATTTACTCTTTACATATGTCGTAAATGTCTGTGTAACATGTAATTCGCTAAAGAATCAGTCAATGTGTTAAAGTTTCTGGAAATGTGTTGGTATTGAATGTAACCAAAATGTATTTCCAAGAGACGAACTCTAAGGAATATACAATGAATAGTTGGATTTCAGATGTATAAACATTCGTAAGTTGTAGTACGTCAAGTTGTGAGTCTAGCCTAATGATGATTCTTAAGTGAAATGGCATCAAAGAGGAGTTTGATTAATGCATTATACTCAGCGATATTTTTCATAGAACAACTGATACAAATCCTTTGAAAACTCACTAACTTGCCACTTGGAGCGAATATGGCCCATGATGCAGAGGATAGATTTTGCATACTACGACTAGCACCATCGGCATAACCAAAAAAGGGTTCCAAAGATTCCAACATCTGCAACAAGTGAAAAGCAGATTACTAACCACATAAAAACTCTAAAAGTCACACTATGACACACATGAAATCAAAGGATATATACAGTGTTTTTACTACGCACAACCAAGCATAGTAACGTTTAAGATACAGCCCATTTCGGGGCTGAAATAATGGAATTATATCATAATCAACCAACTCGTAAGCGCCTTTTACCAAAACACGATTGATAATGTAGGGGGCCATCCATAGTGGTTCAAATTTTCCTGCTCCTAATTTATCAGCTTCCTAATCATAAAGAAAGACCAGGTCTCCTTCTGAGAATATGCGAGGCTTGACATTGCAGTCATATTGTGCCTTAATTCGTTTCTTATGTGCTTCATTAGCCAATGCATCTTCACAATGTGTTTCATCTAGATGGATGAGTTCTAAGAAACATGCTTCCTCATCAAAAGTGTCAGGTAACAAGTCAATTGTAACTTTTAGTGATGAAACCTCACATTGTATTGGCAATATTTCCCTAAGACCATACACCAATTAGAAAGGTGTGAATCCAGTTGCATTTCTTACTGAGGTTCAGTAAGCCCACAAAGCTGACCATAGAATCAAATGCTAGCTTCGTTTGTGAAATCCTATCATTCTTTGAAGCATTCGCTTAAGGACTTTGTTGATGGCTTCAACTTGTCCATCAGCCTGTGGATAATAAGGAGTAGAACTATCATGTGAGAGTCCTAACTTGGCAGTTAGCGAAAGCGTAAACCATGATCTATAACTCTAGCTTGTGGTACACCAAACTATGCAACCACATGGTTGAAGAAAAAAAGTGCAGTTGTCTCACCATTGTTGTTTAATGTAGGCATCACCTCGGCCTATTTCATAAAATAGTAAACAGTGACAATAATATACTCATGCCCCCCAGTCAAGCGAGGGTTACATGTCATGAAATCAAATGGTCCACCAGAGATGACAGGATGTAGTGGTGCAGGTGGTAATCGAGTTTTACAGTCAAAAATCTGGCATGCATGACAACTTTTGATAGTAGTAATGAAATCATTAATTATGGTAGCCAAAAGTAACCAGCACGGAGAATTTTCTGTGCAGTAGCATAACCAGATATATGTCCACCACAAGCACCAAAACGGCAATCATTTAGAACTTTCTCAGCTTCCTCACGTGTGAGGCACCTACGAAAAATCATATCGATACCGTGATGGTAAAGGGTGTCGCCGATGATCAGTTCATCTTTGGCTTGATATTGAATATGCTATTGTTGCAAGCGAGAGGTATCAGATTGGAAAGTTTGGATTTGGAGGTAGATCAGTATATCTCCATACCAAGGGTTAGATGATGAGATCAAAAATAGAGACTCATCCGGAATTGATGGTTCCATTGTTGAGTCGATGGAAGTTGAGGGAAGGTCGCAAAGAAGCTCGAAAAAAATTAGAGATTTCTTTGACTTGGATTTGATGAATGCCAAATAAAATTCCTATAAAATGATGATCCATTTCGAATATTTCCTCCCCAGCAATTGACGTGACAATATGTATGTCATAAGGTTAAAATTCGAGATGACAGTGGTCTTTTGAAGCAAGATATAATGGCGAAATCTCTGTACAGCTTGAATGGAAGCCAAAGCTAGTTTCTCCATGTAAGAATACTTAACTTCCATATCATTGAGATTATGAATCAAATAATAGACCGGATTTTCAATCTCATCTTCTTCTTGGACTAAAACCATAGCAATGGTTGTATCTACAGCGGCGAGATACAGGAAATAGTCATTCTGATAATTAGGGGAATACATTAATGATGCTCGGATTAGGGTATCTTTGAGAGCATCAAAGGAATCTTGTGCAACCTGGTCCCAATGGAAGGGAATTCCCTTTTTCAAAAGATTACCAAATCCTTTAGCCATTTTGGCATAGTTTGGAGTGAATCTCCTTAGAAGGTTAGCCTTCCCTTGGAGTCTCTGTAATTGAAGTAAATTGGAAGGTGGTGGCAAATCAAGAATTTCCTTAACCTTCAAGGGGTTAAATCAAATTCCTTCTTTGGACACTACGAAACCAAGAAGATTACCAAAACCAACAAAAAACACACATTTATGTGGATTGAGTCAAATTTTTTAGTGTCAGCACCATAAAAAGATGGCTCTCAAATGTTGCAAGTGATCAGCCCATTTCTGTGATTGAGTAGGTAAGTCATCTAGATAGGGTTGAATGATGTGTTTGATGTCATGGAAGGCATAATTCATTGCCCTCTGAAAATTTGCCCCAGCGTTCTTCAAACCAAAAGGGAGTTTTCTATAAGTGAATGTGCCCCAGGGACAAATAAAGGCAGTTTTAGATTGATCTTCTAGGTGTATATTGATCTAATTATAGCCGGAAAATCCATCCATAAATGAAAATATTTCACATCCAGCACATTCATCAATTATCTGGTCGATAAAGGGAGTGGGATAGTTGTCTTTTGGAAAATCATGATTAACATCCCTATAATCAACACACACTTGTATTGTTCCTTGTTTCTTCATGACAGGAACAATATTGGAAACCCAAATCAATAAGAGGAACGGGGTATATGAAACCAGCATGCAAACGTTTTTCAAATTCTTCTTTTATGGCAGCATCCTTCCTCAGATGAATAGGATGGAGGCATTGTCATACCAACTTGACATCAAGATACATTTTAATCTTGTGTTCAACTATAATAGGATCAATACCTGGCATTTCCTCATATGACCAAGCAAATATATCATAGAATTCACAAAAAAGAGCACGGTAAGTTTCAATTTCCGATGGAGAACAATATTTGCCAACATGGATGTTTTCTACAATTCCAGGTTTGGTCAAAATATCTATAGAAATGGTTTCTTCGATATTCGATAAGTTTCGTTCGAAATTGACTGTGTCTATAAATATAGAATTTGAAAGGAAATCAACAATGGAAGGGTGATTTAGTTCATTTGGAATATCTTCTATGTGATCTGGAAGATGGAATCGATGATGATAATATTCCCATGGTTCTTCTTTTGTCTTCATTGATTGGATGATTCCTTCATCAATAGAAAAAGTATGTGAAAAAGGATCAGAGGAAGTACCATATTCTAACGAATGATCAACCCATACAATCAGTGATGATGGATATGGATTTTCTACTCAAGCCAAAAAGATTGATTGCTATGTGATCTCAATTAGTCTTAGAGGCATGGTTTCATTACGCATATCAACTTCATAATTATTACAAATCTTCCACGAGTCAGATGAAATGGAAGATATCATGTTACAAGTCTCAAATTTTTCAACTTCCACCGTTTGTGATGGTGAAGGTAGTGGAAAGGTGCCCATTAGGGAAGAATCTTTGAAGAGACCTATTCCAATGTTCTGAAGAGATAGCAGAGGTCCATGAACTAACGGAACACTTCCAGTTTCCTGTGAACTAGAGGTGAAGAAGGCGAGTTGATCAATTACTATGATTCCACCTTTATGAGGGAAAGCAATCATACGAAAGTATGTCAAAACCACAGTAGCCATAGTGTAAACCCATGGTCTTCCTAGTAAAATATTGTAGTCAAGGGATCCATCAACAACCTCAACTTCAACAATTACAGTTTTCCCCCTAGTTCTATTTGCAGGTTACTTAAAATTCCACAAGGTGTATAAGTGCAACCGTAATAAGTTTTTAACATCGTAGGTGATCGTGAAAAAGGTAGTGAGCCAAGTGTTTTCCATCAATTCATTGACATGATACAAGTAGATACACCTTTGTCAACAATGGTTCAGTGAATGAGGTGATTCAAAGAATTTACTTGGATCAAGAATGTTAATTGTGCTAGTAATTGTGGCATATAACCCACATGGTTAAAAACTACAAGATTGGAATCCGTTGGATCAATTCCACCAATTGCTGACAATAAAGCATGCTTTTGGGAGGGACAATTTTGAAGCACTTCAAGCATCGACATAGAAAAAGGTGACTGAGCCAATATTCTACTATGTTATAATTTTGCATTGCTCGAGCTCGAGGGTTGAATGTAGATTTATGAACAACTCCCTTAAGTGGTTTTATTGTTAAATATGGTGCAATGGGTGGTGGAATGAAGTCATACGAAATCAAAGTCGAAGTATTGGGTTGATTTATAGCCTGGTTATTCGACAACGATGGTGGATTACTGTAATCTTTACTCCATGTAGTCAGCAAAACATCAGTCTTAGGCTTAGTGGTGGATAGCATAAGCACTTGTGAAATGGAAGCATGATATGTAGCAACCAAATGAGTCTTTGGGTTTGGAAAAGGGTTTGTCAACACAATGGATGTACTAGAAGTCTTAAGAAGTTTTGAGACTTCAGAGCGGTGAGGATAGTCTCACGTAAAGTGCTCCTCATTACAAATTAAACATGGGTAACGAGGTTTCCTAGATGGAGAAGAAGAATCATATGATTTCTCTTGAGGGGGAGAATTTTGTTTCTTTTTGGTTTTCCCCTTTTTCTTGCTTCCAGGTTTCTTTTCATTTTTACCTTTGTCAGATGACATGGCATTTATTTCAGAAGCAAGTGTATTATTAGGTGTATTAGAGGTTTGATTTGAAATAGCAAGTTTTTGACTATATGTTCTACTTACTGTTTGAGTGCTTGAAGAACCTATCACACCATCACCAACATGAGAGACCTTACTGGATGGAGGTGGTGGAACAGTAAAAGCTGATCTAGGTGCATTTGGAATCTTATCATAAAGCATGCCAGACTGGGTGTAAATCAAGTCTAAGTATTCAGCACGAGCAATTACTTTCTCTTCAGTAACAACTCCTCCTTTATCCACATCCTCGATGATAGATGGCAACAAGGATTTAATAAACCACTCAGCTAAAATTTTATTAGGAACAAAAGTATTGACCATTTGACGATGACGACGCCACTCATGAATATGATCAGAAATGTGAGTAGCAGTGGTCTGTTTAAAGTTTGTTAACAATTCCGTTCTAGTTTCATATTTGACAGGTAACTACAAATGGGTTAAAAATTTAGTGGCTAAGGTTGTGAAGTTGCCAAATTAAGCTCATGGTAATTCAATATATCACTTACAGCCCAACCAATGAGTGTTCACTGGAAAATACATAGTCTTACTGAATCATCATTTGGGGAGTTGGATGAACACCATAAATGAAAAGTCATAACATGATTGGACAGATCTTCTCCAGGGTTTCCATTGAACTTAGGAATTTCAGAAGGCAATTTGTGTGGAATCACCTGCCACCAAGCTAAATAAAGAATGGGATCATTGGTAAGTTGATTTAAATCCGGTAATTAAAGTGTTGCAACAAAAGGAAATTGTTAGTTTAGGTCAGGTTGAGTGTAACCAAGGTAAGATGGAATTGTCTGGAAAATAGGTCTTTGCATACCAGCATAAGGAATCTATTACTGGTAACCTTGATAGGGGTAGGTTTTTTTAGCATATCCAGTATAAGGTTGTTGTTGGGAGCTAGGATAAATTTGTTGTTGACCAAAACCAACATAGGCTTGTTGACTAGAACCTAGGTAAGCTTATTGTTGACCAAACCCAACATAGGCTTGTTGACCATGTCCAGGATAAGTTTGGTATTGGTACTACTGGAATTGTTGTTGTTGGTATTGTGGCTGCCACGGTTGTTGATACAATGGTTGTTGCCCACCAGTATAAGTTTGACTAGGTTATGGATAAATTGTACCAGTATAAGTCTAAGTCATCCCATTTAATGGTAAACTGGATTGAGGTTGTTGGATTTCAGACACAAACTATTGTTGTAAAATGGCCTGAGAAGACTTAGTTTGTAAACCTGAAACTTGAGGGTAAGAGGTTGAAGGATCAATGTGCAAAGGTTGAGATACAATCAATTGAGATTGCGACTATGGTAAAGTCTTAACGACAGGCATAGTAGGTACGGATGAAACAGGTTGTATTGGTTGTGATGAATATACAAGCCTTGGTTGAATAGAAATTGTAGGTTTCCATTGACAAACAGTCCTTCCAGAATAAGTTGGACCTAAAGATGACGGTATACTACCATATGGTGGCCCCCCAGAGTATGGAGAATAAGCAGATTGGGCATATTTTTCTCCATATGGAGGTAATCTAGTGTTAGGTGGATACATTGGATGGTAACCAAATGGACCAACGTGATATTGACTTGATGGATCAAACTATTCAGTATCCATAAGTGAAGAACCAGGTACAATTCCTGTGGACGACACGGGTGAAGATCATGGACTAGAAGAAACACTGGAGTGAGTTCTACATAATGATTGGTAACCCAGTGGGATGGACGAACCACCATACAGATGTGACTTAGGTGTTGTGGTAAACATCAAAGAAGTAGCGACTGTAGATGTTGTCACAACTGCAACCATAGTCAAATGACCCAATAAATGTCCTAATGAATCTATGGGATTTTGAAAGTAAAAAAGATCAAGAGGAGTAGTATAAGTTAATCGAGGAAAAGAAGGATAAAGGTAAAGCCTTGGTCCAAAACGAGTTGGATTTCTAGGTGAAGTTTCTTCTTCAAATTCCTCTTCAATAACAATCAAACCAGGTGGAAGGATTTCACCGTCATGTCTATAATAAATTTCCAGTGTTTGACTTTGTGGTAAAGGAGAAGTCTCAACAATTACAAATGTCTGAGGATAAACGAGTCGATCATCTTTTGGTATGAGAACAACTTTTGGTTGTTCAACTTCAGGATCAAAGTGTTCTAGTAAAAGAATAATGGGTTCAAGATGAATTTCTTGAACAACTTCTAGTTGAGGATCAACTTCTTGTTGGACAACTTCAGTTACCATTTCACTAAGTTCACTTTCAATGTGCTCAAGTAATTTTAAAGGTTCCATTTCAGTAGTAGATAAACCAGTAATAGTAGGAGTAACTAGAATCGCAGTATGTACCGGTATAGGTGACTCTGGTAAATCAGATGAAGAACTAGAAGTTTGTGATGTACTAGGCTCAATTAAACGAGACCGCTTTCACCGACTAGGTATATCTTCAGGCAGTAAAGGCAGTTTACTGATTTTCCTACGTGAATGATGGGGTAAAGGTTGATTTTCTTCCACGATTGTTGATTGATTTTATTATAAAAATAAATAAACAAAAAGAGGGTAATCTAGGCAAAAAAATTTCCAAGTAACTGTGAACTGCAATATACCGCCTTGGAGGAGCCAAGGACTTAACATACGTGCAAGTAATCTCCCTGAATGTTGTTTTCAGTGTATCACAGTATACAAGGCATCTGACTCAGTTACCTATGGATGGATAGCAACCTAATGCAGTCCTCCCAAAAATACCCTAAAGTACGTGGAGGCCCAATTTGTGTTAGCGTTGTGTCTAATACGAAACTGCACAGTGAGAGCATCCCTTATACTTTTCGCACTATAATACCACCCAATATACCTAAAAGTACATGGACGAGCTACGATATAATTACGTATGTGGAATGAGGTGTCACACTCAGAATGTATCGCAGACCATTAGCAATACTTGCTATGTTTAATGACGCTGGAACACGTCTCTAGCCTAGACCTCTAAATGTTATGCATTAAGTTACAATGCTCCATTAGTTTAATTTAAATAGATTTTAGTTGATATTGTTTAAAAGTTTTCCTTTCATGTTCACCGCGTGATGTTTCTGAAACTCCTAGAATGCAACTAAGATGGGAAACATTCCTTTCATTTTATTTAAACAATGAAAATCGTAACTAAAAGGGATAGAGCAATCAAAATCTCTAAACAGAGAGCATATAGCACATCTAATGCAAATTTCCCTATACCATTCCTAGAATCACACACAAACTTCTAAATGCATTATGCATGTTTTTCTTTTCATTCCTTTAATTTTTAGATGAACATAAAGAAACTAAATGCACAAACGATTAATCAATTCTTTTCACAAGAAACGAAGACTTTATGCCAGTTTCTTTTTCAAAGAAATGAAGACTTTACAACAATTCTTTTTCAGAAAAGTAAAGACTAATCAATGTAAGCTAACTTTGGGATTTATTTGACGATGATAAAGAAAACATAAAGAAACATGGAAAGTGAGCATGGAAAAGAAATTCTAATTTGGACTTCAGGGACAGAGAAACATTAGCCATTCAGCGAACAAAATGTGGAACAGTTTCGAAAAAAAACAAGCAAAAGATGGGTTTTTGTCTTGACATAGACCAGCACAGCCCTGAGTGGGAGATAGTGTGTTGCAAAGCATTATCTCTAGGTTAAGGCTACTTTGTAGAGCACTGTGTTAAGAACAATAGTGCGTTGATGCCATAGAGCACTTTCAGCACAAATAAGCACACATTTTGACCAAACAAGCTTCAAAATGATTGAATATGGGTAAATGAACTCAAGAAATGTCTACTAGTGCTACTAAGACAAGGGATAACTACCAAGAATGATGGTCATTCCCCAGAAGAGTCGCCAATTTGTTATACGGAATTTATACCTACAGATAAATATATCTTCTCTAAGTAGGTACTTATAATTAGAACAACTAAAGTAAAGATGTTTAACCTTTTCCTACAATAAACAAATAAGATAAAAGAACCAACTTGTGATCCTTCAATTCCTTTGATCTCCTTTGAGTTGCTCCCATCGCTCCAGCTCAAACTATTTTCGCACAATTGGTACCTACCAACATAAATAGAAGATGACAACAATCAAAGCATATGATCTATTTATTGTAAAAAAATGGAATCGAGAACATTTGAACATACATTCATCATAGATATAGACAAAAGTATTGGAAAATGAACAAACAACTTTATTGATTGATAGAAAGAGAAGTTGCACCCAATGTAGTTCGATCTCATGTCACTCATCCAGCTTAGTCCAAGCCCTCATCACACCAATTGAAAAATCAATCCAGCAACATAACATTACTTGACAATGATTTCAAGTCTCTAAACCAACAATGTTTCTCTATAATATCCAAGCCCATTGACTCTATGATGGGATGCCAATTTATAGATGAATGCAAGTGGTTTTTTCATTAATATGGCATTGAATGGTTTTCCATAATTGGATGATTAGCTTACATGTTGAAAGGGATGAGAGGATAGAGGATTAGATGATCTAAGGCTATCCTAAGTTGAGCTCATCTTGATAGGATAGGAGTTGGGTTCCTTCTAGAAGGCTCTAGAATGGAGGAATATACTCAAGATCCAATGAACATTTTGAGGATTCTCACCCAGCATAGGCTTGAGTGGGCTTAGGTGCTCTGCAACGCAGGCTTGAATGGGGCTACCTGCACTGCAGAGCACATATTCCTGACCAGGGGTGCGCTGGTGACCCAACGAAGCACTTCAACACAGTTTGAAGTTAGGAAACTCTCATGGATGAAAGCACTCAATGAGGTGGCATGTCTAGGGCATGAATCAACTGAATTAGAGTTTGATAGACCCTATTTACACTAATTTGATCGTTGAGAGTGATGTTCCCAAATAGATCTATAACAACATATCTTCCATATATGCATGTCTTATGTATATGTGCATATCTTTTCTATATGCATATCTTCTGAATATGTGCATATCTTTCGTATATATGCATATCTTCTATATATATGCATCTTCTGTGTATGCACATATTCTGTATATGTGCATATCTTCTGTTTATGTGCATTTTTTCTGTATGCATATATTTTGTATATGTGAGTTACACAGTATTTTTTCACACTTCCCATTCACTTCTTGTTCCACATCCCGAAGTGCCAAAATTTTGACAACAGTGAAGTGTACTCATCATGAAACACATACTAAAACAACCCTAAAGAATGGAAGAAAAATTTCCCTGAGTCAATTCTGGAGAAGGTTGATTGAAAAGCTAAATTTCAAGACCAAGGTATTTGCTCCACTTCTTACCCATGCTGATAGCAGGTTGTAGTTTTTTGACCTAGTGCTATCATCATAGGTTTTGAAATGACATATCACGTTGAACGTCTTCTAGCATGTTATCCCAAAATGGAGGAGAAGCTTCGCATGCTAGAAACTTCGAGAACAATGAGCTAAATGTTGTTGGGTATAAATATGGTCAATCTCTTGATCCAACCTTTAAGGGCCTACCCCTTGAGATGTGGACCTTCCTCCTTATTTTGTGGATCCCTAGCTCCCTCTCCCTTCCTATAAATCAAATCCCCTCCATCCCCAAATGGTCATTCATTGATTACCTACATTCCTATGTTGATATTATGCCCAATGCTACCCATCTAACTTGGAGAAGCATTGCTTGAAGAGTCTTGTATCGGACTTGGAATTCCACCCAAAAAGAGGTCTCCAACATCAGGCAATGGTTGTATGCTTCCCTTTTTTATTCATTAATATATATGCATTTAATGTTCACTTTCCCTGGATGTCTAAATATTTATGCATTTAGCTTGATACTCCTTGATTTGTCAAGTTGTTTATGTTTGATATACACTATGTATGCTCTTATATCTCTTATTTTCTTTTAATATCTCTTACAAGTATTTGAACGCAAGGAATATCGAGGAACTAGACTGAAATCTAAGGGATCGAGGTCATCATCAAAGGATTGAGCGCTTAGCATCAGAGTGATGTAGGTTTCTCGCTCTCTGTATTTTTCAACATAAGCTAGGAAATTCTACATTAGTTCAGTTTGTTTCTAGAACCACTCATTAGGCTAGAGAGATCACTTCTGTCCATAGAAGGGATTTACCTTCACAACAAAGTGGCGACTCCACTCAGAAAGCTATGGCCTCTTCAATCTTTTTTTTACTTGTTCTTTTGATCAGTTTGACTGACCATTGAATTATCAGTTAATGTGAGTCTGTATAGGTCTGCACATTGAATGATAACTGCTTTAGAGTGTTAGGTCTGAACAATTTGTTGAAATTCTTTTTATTTTTTCCCAACTTTCTCTCCCAACCTGTTTATGCCTTGAATAGTCACAGTATGAGTGCACTTTTCCTTAAAATAGTCACACTTAAACCACTTTCATCACAAGTTTGTCTATGACAGTCGCGTTGATCTCATAGATTTGAAAAAAAATAGGGTTTTTGTCCTAGGGTCTAGTGTGTCTTGACCTCTAAGGTCCTTCCCTGTCCTATATGCTTGGGTTTGTCAGTGTATTATTTGGTTTTCTTGATTAATTGAAAATTTTGTCTCTTTGGATTTGAAGTGCTAGAAGTGGAAATTTGATTGAGTTCTAGGTTTTTTAAGCCAATTAGTTAACACTTACTACTTGTTTGTGTTGTTGAGATACTAGTTTACTGATTGATTGAGTGTTGTTTTCTATGGGAATCATTGAAAAAACATCATTTTTCATTTTCTTTAGCTTGTTAGTCAAATTTCCTTTTCAATTGCATTAGTTCATTTTGCTTTGGAAATCATTTTTTTTTTTAATCAAGCATAGATTACATTGTTTGATTTTCAAGCTGAAAATAATGCATCATTTAATTGTTCAAAAAGAAAAGTCAAAATATTTTCATGTAAGTACTTTTGAATTTGATTTCGTGTTTCTTTGGTTGATGTATTAGTTACATTGGAGCATTTGAATCAAATATCCATTTTGCTTTGGCTGATGCATTAGATCATTTGAAATCGAAGAAAAAAAACTTCATTCATATAAGCGCATCTTAGTAAAAGTGAAAGTCATTTTACTTTTGAAAACTTTGCATTTAAGATAGTGAAAAATGAAAATCATTTGTACATTTTGGCATTACATTTGGAAAGCGAAAGTGAAAGCTAGTGGAAAGAATTTTGCTCGATGCATTTTGTTTGATGTATTATTTATTGAAACTTCTTCCCTTGATTAGTCTAGCTCTCATCGAAATGGAAGGTTTTCCTTTTCTCATAATTTGCATCTTAAGCATTTAGGTGACATTGTTTTGAGCCCAAAGTTGAAACATAATTCAAGATAAACATTAAAATTTACTCAATTAATCTAAGGATCGTTTGGAACTTAACAAAAACATTTAGAGGTCTACGCTAGAGACGTGTTTCAATGTCTATAAACCTAGAAATTGTTGTTATATGCAAACATTGTATCCTGAGGGTGAAATCTCATTCCACGTACGGAAGTACATAAGACCATTCTCCAGTACTCTCGGATATATCGGAGGTGCTCCACTTATGGTAAGTATATGGGAATGCTCTCATCAAACGGTTATGCATTATACAATGCTAACATGGAATTATGCTCTCGATAATGTCACGTATATATTGGGAGACCCAAATAGGTTTCCATCCTTTAGGTATAGGTAACCGAGTTAGCTGCCTTGTAAACATGCTACACTCTGTTATCACTCAAGTTGTTCCCTAAAAGTTTTAGAAAAGGGAATATGGCCAAGGTAACCACAGACCAATCTTTCAGACACAGATTCTAACCAATATGCATCCAGAGAGGGATCTCTCTTTATAATTTAGCTTTGTTCTGAGGTTTTTTAGGCTAGTTATGATGTACAGGGTTTTGTTTTGATTTTGTTGGTTGGTGATCATCAGTAGGCATGGGGTGCAAATCTAAACAATTTACTCCATTGGGCTGATGGAGTCTATGAGTATGAACTGTTGAATATGATTTCTTTGACAGAAGGTTATACTACAGAGCAATATAATCAATCTTGGAACAATTTTATAATCTGGAAATAGATGGAATGGAAGCCAGTGAGTGAAGGGCAATTAAGAATCTTTCATCATGTTGGTAGAGGGAAATCTATGAATATTACCAAGGAGCAATTAAGAATTCCTTGTTTAACGTTCCAAGTGAAAGAATCAGTGGAAACAGGAGCAGTTAAGAATTCCTATTTATGCTGATTCTGAAGTAAACATAAGTAGTAATGGAGATTGAGCACAGGGTGTATTTAAACAAATTATGGGCTATTCCTTTTCTCTATTACTATGTGTATGAAACATATATGATATTTGTAAACATGAAAAACTGTAAAACACAAGTAACAAGAAACTTATTGATCCATAAAAGACACAGGAATCCTGTAGCAGGGCCCAGAGCATCTAATTCGCATTCAGACAGTGCAGCAATAGTAAACTTCATTAGCCTTTTGTTAAAAATTCTCAGAATTACAATACAGTCTAGAAGAGATATCACCAACCCCGAATACATCTCTTGTGGAGGTATTTATACAAAAAGAGTTACAAAATATCTCATAGAGAAAATATCAAGCAATAACTTTATCCATCTACTTCTTCAAAGGAAGTATGACATTGAAAACAAAGGGCAATGAATGTAGGATTAATTGTTGTTGTGATGGCTGCCTTAGGTGGTCAGATATATTTGACTTTTTGACTCAATGAGTCGGCTGGTAACTGTCTCTTTATTTTGCGTTCCTGCATTGTTGTCCCGACCCTTTCATCTGTGCCTGACTCCGTTTTAATGCATTTTGGCGTGACTTCCTTCCTCTGTTGTTTTCATTTTTATGGTATGTGGCACGTGAATTGAATTTGATTAAATGCAGATGATCAAAAAAGAGAACTAAAACTACATTGGTAAAACCTCTAACATGCTCTGCCACCATTGGTCTGTTGGCAACTGGTGTCTTTGTAGTTTTATCAATATTTCATCAGCTTCAGTATACCTGTAGAAATTGGGCTGGACTTCAAGAAAATGTGTTATTTCATGCTCTATATAGAACAGATTTTCCAACTTGTAATATAAGCTCTGTCCAGAGGGAGGTGCTATGTCTTCTGAAGTGCTTGATGATGTTGTGATTTGATTTGCAGCAGCTATGTTCACTCTGTGAGCATATTGTTCATGTGTCAACAGTCTCTGGTTATTGGTTAACAAACTGGGTAGACCCTTTTGCTGCAAGACTGTAAACTTTTCTGTAAAAACATTTATTTCTATCTGCATTTCTTGACACTTTCTCTCCAGATTTTGTATAAAATTCCTCATGGTTAGCACCTTTTTAACTGTCAAAATGGTACATGTTTTTTCCCTGATATCTAGAGCTGCTAGTTGTTCTTTAGTATGAGTATTCAAAAAATGAATTAGTCCATTGGCATGTTCGGGCATGTTTCCCAATAATGCTCTGGCCTTTTGAATCTCTACTTGGGCCATTTCTATCAATTCAATTTGCTCATGGATAGTTTGTATTGATCTCCATTGATTAGTGATGGATTGCCCAATATTAGTCCACAAGATCTTTTTAATTTCTGCTAGAGGTTTGTGAAGAGAAAGATCTCTCTCCAAGGATTTTACCTTATTTTCCAAGGCCTTTACCTCTCTTGTTTTTTCTACCACAGTCATTTTTTATTTATCATAACTCACTTCTAGTTTAGCCAATTTCTCTTTGGCCTCTTTAAGCTCTGACATTTGGAGTTCTAACTCTTTTACTGCCTTCATCAACTCCTGCATGCTCATGCTGGTATCTAGTACTGTTGTTGTTGCTGCTGTTGAAGTATCTATGGCTGATGTACCTGTTGTGGGGACAGTGGGAGTTACTATTGTTGTAGTTGTAGGAGGAGCAATTATGCTTGTTGGAGCTGTTTCCGGTGGCTGGGAGGTCGACACTCCCTGCTTCTCTTTCATTTCTTTCTCCAATCCCTGCTCTGTTTCTGCTAATTTCTCATTCATCCTCATCAGTAAACCCATCATGTCCTCCTCTTCTTTCTACTACACAACTTCTGTGGTTTTTGGATGCATTATAATAGGTAGCTTTAATTGCTTCTTGAGGGCTGCAATATCTTCCTCTTTCTTTTTTATCAATGCCTTTATGCATTTGGCATCCTTGGGATCATGTCCCAGCTCAATGATAATTTCCTCCAAGGATTTTATCCTGTTATCCTTGGCTAATGAAGAAGCCTTTTCCAACTCTAATTGGGCAGAGGTGTTATGCAATGAATTATGCAATTTATGAGCTTGTAATGTCTTGTTTGCCAAGGTGGAGTACACCATTTCTCCGGTTTGCTTGTGCAATTAAATTTGGTCCATTGGATGGATGTCTTTGGAGAGAACTTCCAGATTGGTCCTGATATAATCAGCAGCTGACTCTGGCTACTGAACTGTGGGCTTGAAGTGACTAAGGATCATTTTCCCTTCTTGAATGTCAAATGTTGCCATTAACCTTTGTTGATTAGTGGGGGTCATCTTCAGCAATTGATCATAAATTTGAATTCTTATTGGCTCATTCCTTGCCTTTATCTTAGTGAAGGTTCTCTTAATGTCTGAACCTTGCTTGCTTTTTTGTTTTCTTTGAGGCCTGGTGGATGAAACTTCCACACTATGCTGCCTTTCTAGCTCTTGCTAGTATGAGCTAGCTGATGTGTCCATCATTGGAGGAGTTTGTTGCCCAGTCTTTCCTTCACCCCTTAGGTTGCCTGCTATTTCTTCCGAGAGTTCCTCCTCAGAGTAAGGATTTAACCTTTGCCTCTTTTCCCCTGGTTGTTCTGTTGCTCCACTTACAGGTGTGCTTTCCTCTCTATCTCTTTTCTTGCCTCTTTCCTCATTTAGAGGAGTTTGTAATACAGGGATTTCTGGCACCTTTGTTTTTGCTGAAGGACCTTGCTCTTGGCCTTGTTCCTTTCATGTATCTGGCTGGTTTGTCATTGTTTCCTGCTCTGAATCTATTATCTGCTTGCCCTTAATTGACCCTGTGCTAGTCTTTTGTGATGGTTGCTGAGAAGTCCCAGCAAAAGATGTGTCACCTCCTATGTGCTGAGACAGCTTGAAAGATACCTGTCCAAAAGCGTCCAGGTCAAGCGTTTTTCAAGCTCTTTCATATCTCTTTCCAATCTCTCTTCCTCAGTAATTCCCTCAACTAATGTGTGCTCTAACCATTCTTGTTGATTAGCATATTGCTGGATTTCAGGGATTTTGCAATGAACATATGCTGGGAGCTTATTTTTCACTTTCCTATAACTTATGAAATGATTGGGGTCATATGGTGCCCAATAAAAACTTTGTTTCAGCTTAAGTTGGTGCCCTAAAATATTGTTATCATCTTGCCAGGTTTCCCTTTTATTGAAGATGAAAGGACCCAGTTGATTTCTTATTTTGAGTTGTGTCTTTTTCTTGGCCTCACAAAAATGGATTAAGTCTGCTTGGATAAACTGCCTGAAGTATTCCAGTGCAAACAGTCTCATTGGCGCATATTTTGGCAATTTGTAGGGGCACAGCTCACAACCATATATTCGGATTTCATTGTGATTATGGTAAAAGTACCAGTCACCTATGTTGTAGCTCTTGGAGAGCTGTAGAATTTTCTGCATTTCACTAGAAAGTCTAACAGGAGGAGTTGTCATCAATAAAGAGGAGGTTGGATGTATGAATAAATCAACAAACTCACAGTAGGTGTAAGGGCAGTCATTAACACGGTGGAAGACTGAGGTCTAGAAGATTACAGACCTTCTCTCTCCTTTGCAATCCAATTTTCTAAGGGGAATTTGAAAACTATCTGGTTGATAGTAAAGAAACAGATGA
Organism: Pinus taeda; assembly: GCA_000404065.3. Taxonomy (NCBI): domain Eukaryota; kingdom Viridiplantae; phylum Streptophyta; class Pinopsida; order Pinales; family Pinaceae; genus Pinus; species Pinus taeda. The sequence goes on along the minus strand of APFE031713714.1, from coordinate 26,063 downwards.
TATATGTATGATGTATATTTGAAAACTCCCTCCCTTTCCATGCTCATGAATTTCTCATGCATCTTATTAGCAATGAAGGTAGCATAATCATATTTGACAGCAGGTGATTATCCTGGAGTGAATATTGATAAAAGAGCCAGAGAGGTTTCATCAACATATTCACTAGTTTTGTATCCCAAGATGTAGGCTATCATGTCAAGAAGGAATTTTCCTGCTTCAGTAAACCAAGAGTCTAGATAGGGAGGAGGTTGCTGAGGTTGAAAATCTAGCTTCATAAACAGCTGGGCTATTATGCTTATCTCTGAGCTTGGCAGTTTGGCACCTTGATCAAGTAAGAATCCCATGGAAAGAGGAGTCAAAGGCTCAGTGGGCATAAAGTGCAGTATTTCATTTATGGATTCAAGAGTGACATAAAATAGGACAGTTCTAGAAGGGGTCATCACTGCTCTTTGAGTAGGCTCATAATTGGCATGGCACTGGTGAATGAGGTCAGGGAAAACATTAACTGAAGGAAGCTCATACATGGGCATATTAGACTCCCAAATACCAAAGACATCAGCTTTGTTGCGGTAGTTGTTTCTGATTTCACAAAAGGCTCCGAGATGAGGTTTGTGACCAATTAAATCTTTGATCTGGAAATCCTTGTCAGCTAGGGGTAACCATTCAAGTTCTTTATGTGGAGCATTGAGAGGGGCAATATTGAGGGCCATTGGTGCAAGGGCTTCCATGTTTTCTCACTGTGTTGTTCAAAGTATAATTTTGGTCTTTGAGGCACAAAATAGACAAAACAACAGCTCAGGGATTTTTCCTCCAGTAATTGTAGGCCCAAGAAAATTTGGAGTCAACTGACTAGGTGAATTTTTGTGGTAAAAAATGAAGTTTGCAGAGTTTTTTGATGAAACTGGACAAAAACAGTGGTAATGGTGCGCTTGTTGAAAGCAATATGGTGAATTTATCTTAAATTTGGATTCTTTGGAAAATCTCGCAGAGAAAACTGAAAAAACACGAGGTTTGGGAGCAAAATTCGGGTAAATACCTGCTTTTATCGGCTCGCTATGCGAACTGCAGGTTGCGGGGCGAATTGGAAGACTGAGCTACAGATTGGATTTGGCTGGGTGGCGGACTGTGTGGTTGAACAGTGTTTTGGACGTCAAAATTGCATGCAATGGTCGTGTAGATAAAACAAAACAAAGTGAATGAAAACGATGTCTTCACAGTGTTTTTAACAAAAATCGGGTTTGGCGGGCTTTTCAGTGTTTTGGTCGCATGACATCATCATGACGTAGCATTTATCGTGTAGCGAGGTGACGTGATGCTGACATGGTGCTAACGAGGATAGGATGTGGTGGACAATGCGGCGATGACGAGGGGTGACATCAACAGATGACGTGGTCATGACATCAGCAAGGAGTGGGCGGTAAGCGGTATTTCCCGCACCGCTTTTGAGCAAAGGTAGTTTTGAGCGGAGGGGTCGTGATAGTGCTGGGCGGGTGATGCGTGTCCGATGTACGACGATGAAACCGCCATTTTCCCAGAAGGTAACGATCGGGCGCTGGAGGGGTCGTGATATGGTCGCAGACCGTCAGATCTGGGGGCTCAGATCCTACAGTCGACGCATGACGGAGCTGTGGGGGAGTAAGGCATGGGGACCCACCACGTATAAACCAACATTTATAATGTTTTTGTAGGTATAACCTTTGGTTATGGGGTTTTAGGGTCCGGTTATTTATTTAACCAAATGTTAAAGAAATTCTAATGTTTTTATGTGCGGAGGGTTGTTAATGGCCCTGAATGAACCACTAACTCCCAAAATATTACCATATGGCTATAATTAGTCAGGGTCGGGATATTTATAATGGTTTTTTGGGGTTTTCATATATTTTATGTAATACGGGAATGGGGAAAATATAAGGGTTTATATAATAAGGTTAGAGGTTAATATGGAGGTGTAATCAATCCAAAGTACTAAGTCAACAAAGTGAAACTTGGGCTTAGGGAAATGGAAAGGGATAAAATCCATGATTTTTTGGAAAACTTAACATAATGGAAGAAAATCATTTTTACACAAGAAATGTGGCTTTATCATCCTGAGTAAAAACAAAGTTTCACTTAGTTTTTTTCATGAAATGAAGTAAACTAGGAGTATTGAGCAGATCTCAATGTCCTTGGAGGGAAGGTTAGTAATTGTTTTTTGGAGGAATAAGAAGGGAAATTAGTCATGTTTCATCTGCTTTGTAGCCAAACCATTGTCATGATACTTTATGATATCCTTGAGATGAATGATCTTTGAAAGACAAGATTATTCATGAACCTGCTTGTGCAACATCAAAATTACCTACCCAGCCTACTGATCCTAGCATTTTTTCTTCTTTCTTACTGGGTGCATTTGAACTAGCAAACCCTGATTCTCTTCTTTTCTTTTAGCTACCCTCCTATCTAAGTCTACCCTTATTTCTTCCCAGGGCTCAGATTTAGCTGTTGAGACCCTTTGCTTCTCTACCTAGCTATTTGTCTATGAAGCTTGAATTGTTTGGACAGACTTTATTCTCTATTTCTAAGACAAGTAAATTTAAATATGGACTTGGCCAAGATTGAGCTGTTTGGCCATCCATTAATTGTGGTATGAGTGAACTGATTGTACATAATGAAATTCTTCAAAAATGGAATAGTAGTGGCATTTTGGACTAGCACACTTTCTTGGTCTTTTCATTTGGGGTTCATTTTTCCCTTTTTCTTGACCATTTCATTTTTCTTGCCCTTTGATTTTTCTTTTAGGGCACACCCTCTTTTCATTTTTTAATTTTTTTTTTTCTTGGAATATGGAACACCTTTGCATCCAACCAAAGGTTTGAACGTATTAGGCCTTATCAATGTCAATCATGAAAATGACACCTATTGGTATAGGAGCCTAACACACTGAACACAACATTCAGGGAGATTTGTCATTGTACGTTTGATCTAGGTCTGAGTGTGAAGAAGGACCCTTCCAAGACCTTTTAATTTTGTGATGTGTTAAAATTGCATTTTAAAATAACATTAATGAATACATTTGCATAATGTAAAGAAGAGGAATATATCAATCATCAACACACGAAAACATAAGCGTTGAAAATAGAGTTCGTCCAGGAGGGACTACGTCTCTGATCCCTGTTGTCAAGATGGTGTACACCATTGCATTAAGTGTTGTCAATAATGGAGATGCACACAAGAGATGATGTCTCGATCATATAAGGGAGAATCCCCTCACACAGGAGTGCCTCTAAGAGATGTTCCACAACTAGAACTCTCAATCAAAAGACTCCTATCAGTATGACACAAAAACATGCATGGTGTGCATCCTGCCAACATGGCATAAGAAGGGATGTCAAAGAAAAACACATGCATGATGACAACAAGAGTATTCGAGCAACATATAACAAAGGATCTCAAAACATAATATGATGAGTTATGACAACAAGTACATCACATAAAATATTCCACATCAAATCAAGTAAGGAATCATGACAACATACAATAAAGAAGATCATGCATCAACATCAATCAAGGATCTGTACAACATAATTCAGGAAGAAGAAGTACATGAACACATCATATATCTCACAACCAAGGGCCATCTGAAGAAGTGGACATCTCACTGCTGAATCTGCTCGGACCATCGCTCTCAAGGCATCGATCTCATGAAGATGGCTAATTGCACAAGAATGTGGACATCTGCACTAGCACTTAGAAAAGTGACTAGAATAAGAAATGGGAAAATAAGAAATCTAAAGCCAGCATCAGATTTGTGGCGTTGAGTAGTGCTGAATCGACTATCCAAAATCTGAATTCTGAGAAGTTAATAATTATGGGCTCAAGGAATATCCTAGATTCCCCCAGGATTCCTCAAAGATTTTGTTCCATGGATGGACTGTAAATCTACAACTCAGATGGTGAATATGATCTCTCCATTGCAATCCCTATGGAAAACCATGAAAAACAAGTATTAACTTGGCTGAAATGTCAAAATTTTACCTCCTTGGGAAAATTTCATGGCTCATGGTTCTGCTCCCTGTTTTTGCTAAAATCATGTTTCCATGTGCATTTTAGAAGTGATTGGAAAATGAAAACCTCTGATGAAGAAATGAACAACACCATTGTGTTCGTGGCGATGAGAGGTGTAAAAAACATATAAAACTTGTTAAATTATGACAATGTGAAAATTCTGCCCTACTCCAAAATTCATGGTTCCTGCATTAAAATATTAATTAATATGCCTTCTACCTTGAAATACATGCTTGCAGCCTCTCTCCTCCTTGAATTATGTGCAGAGGAAAAATTCTGTTTAAATAAAAACTCATCAGCGGATTTACCAATGTCAGGTGGTTGGCATGCTGGTTAAAAACAGCAAATGGTTAAAGAGAGGTCGAGAGATCAAATCCTGCCTCTCCCATATATAAACCTTTTATAACCAAAAACCCCAAAATCCCTTTTTTGTTACCTTAATATTGGCAATCGGTAGTTGTACTGGGTGCTCGCGCATATAGCGGTGCCCAATATAGGTTTCGACGATATATGATATCGGATGGCGACAAAATCGGTGATCGTATCTGCGTATTAATTAGCGTGATATCTGAGATGTCGCTGATATTCATATCGGCGATCACACTTATCGGCGGTCAACGCTGCAGAGATATCGGCACCTTTATCGGGGGTTATGCTGACATATAACATATGCGATATATACACACACACACACACACACACACACACACACACACACACACATATATACATACATATATATATATATACACTCACACACACACATATACATACATACATACACACACACACATATATATACATACATATATATATATATACACTCACACACACATATATACATACATACATATATATATATATATATATATATATATATATATATATATATATATATATATATAATATACACATACACACACACACACACACACACATATATATATATATATAGATAGAGAGAGAGAGAGAGAGAGATATATATTATGGGTTGCAGAAGTTGCGGAGGGTTCGGCGACCTCAATATATGTATATTGTTATGACATATATGCGAGCTATGTGGAGGAGGGTTCGGTGGGGGTTATTCCCACTGATCCCGATACCATATATAAATTTTTATTTTTGTGATAAGGTTGTTCAAAGGGTTCGATGGGTTTTGTTGCCACCAATCCTGAAACCATGTGTTTGGATAGTTTTATATAGTTATTTTAATAACTATTGAAACATTTCATTATATGGTTATTTATTTTCCCATGATTTTTGTCTCTTATGCTAGTTTTAGGAGACAAATGAGAAAATGCCAAGTGTCAATAGCTGATGGGCTGCCATGTGGGTCCCATTTTCTTACTGGGATGCCATGTGGCATATTGTGGCCCCCACTTTCTCCTATCATGTCAAACTTTGAAAAGCTCTATCTTTCGCATATGAGCTCGGTTTGACGAACCGTTCACACCACCATGATCAGGATGACGAGGTCTTCGATTTGGTCCTAGTTTGAGCATAATCCAAACACTTTTATTTTTGAGCCATCTTTGTCCTATGTGTCTCTCTGGAGCCACCTCGATCAATCCTCCCCATTGAGGAGCTTTTAGTCCTCCAAAAGCATGAAAAATAATCTGCACTTTCTCTTTGTACCCTATTTGCATCACAAGAGTCCTAAAAAGGTCTTGCTTCCATCTCCTTCACCTTCGTTCTTTGGAGCCTTAAGTGACGAGTCGACACCTGCTACTTCTGCAACCTATAGTACATGGTTTTTCAAATTACATGCTTTGACTTACATGACCAAACTAAAAACCCAAACATCCCACACTTGCCACGAGTTTACAACAAGTTGGACATAATACCCCAGCTATGACAACAAGGCCAACCTATCATGGTTGCTTCAAAAAGTGATGGAAAACACATGATTTACATACATAAGGCCAAACATTATTATTTTGAAAAGTGGCGGAAACATAACATCACTTTCAGAGTTTTAACATGCAACTCAAAACATGACCAAACATCATTGTTGCTAACCAAGTGATGGAAAACACATCACTTTTACACTTTAAAATGCAACAAATGATTTACAAAAGAATGACCATGAAATGACAACAAGTCAAAAAAACCATTTTTCACTTATCAATGTGAATGGGTCACCTCCTTGAGGTGGTTTTTCTTGTCGAATAACTGCTCTTCCTGGTTCGCACACCGACGCTTTGTCTTTAAGGTGCTTCTCTGGATGGAGCTTCCAGCAAGTGGCTCTTTGATGGCCATTTCTGTCGTAATGACTGCAAAAGGCTTTCTTCCTCCATATCTGCTTAGCCTATTTCTGTTCATGCTGTTGAGAGGGTCTTTCATGCCTAATCTTTGTGAGTGTTGCCATCCTTTTCCAACACTTAGAAAAGGTATGGTTATGGAATCCACAAAAGGTGCATGTTTTTTATGCCATGTTTTTCGTTTATCATTATCAACATGATGAACATTCAAAGATCAAAAATGGTCATACCTTCCTTTGCTGTCTATGATGTCAGTATGGCGATGAGAGCTTGCCTCAACTCTCTCCCCGCAATGGGAACTACCATGGGATGATGGGGATGTTTTCCCATCATACTCTTTCCTCGACAATGTCTAGGATGAATCTAACACCTTTGAGCACTCTCCTTTGGTGTATCTCGAGCCTGCAAATAGATTCACATCCTCCAAAGGTTGAGTCATGCCTTGGTTATTAGCACCAAGTTCTTTCTCCTTGTGCCTCATCTTTGTAAGGAGCCTCATGTTTGTTCCTGTAATGGGGATCTCCAAATCTCCAACAGACATCATACTATGAGAAGATGAAACTGAAAGGAAATCAACATCTTTTACCTTCTCTTTTGATTTGGAAATAACTAATGAGGGTTTCTCATCATTCATTGTTGGTGGTTCGCTCGTTGTCTTAGCACATTCCCCAACTTCTTTCCTGACATACCCAAGTCCTGCCTCATGGGGTAATTTCTCTACCTTGATGGGATTAACAATGCCTTGGCCATTAACGCCCAAGCCTTTTCTTTCATACCCCATTCTCTTCAAAAGTTTTGAGACAATTCCTGTGGTGTGATTTTCAAACACAGCAAAATCATCATCAGGAAACATACATGAAGATGGAGAACTACTTTTTACCTCACATGGGTCTTACTACAGCTTTTCTAAGGCCTCGTCCTTTGCTTGCAACTATCTTAGCAAACTTTATTTCTACTCCTTCTCTTCATGGAGATGCATCTTCAATTCATCATTCTCTGCTTGAATATCATGTTTGTTTTGCTTCAGTCCTTTCATGGCCTCTTCTGTGGCTTTCAACTGAAGTTTTAATCGCTCCTTTTCCTCTGTTTCTTTCTATAGAGTTTCATACATAATTTCCACTTTCTTAGAAATGCTAAGCATGGTCTCTTACATTGCTCTTTCATCATTTATCATTGCATGTTCCATTGTTCACATTGCAATTCACATCAATGCAAAGACTGCTCTAATACCACTTGATCCAGGTCCGGGTGTGAAGAAGGACCCTTCCAAGACCTTTTACTTTCGTGATGTGTTAAAACTGCATTTTAAAAGAACATTAATGGATACATTTTCATAATGTAAATAAGAGGAATATCTCAATCATCAACACATGAAAACATAAGCATTGATAACGGAGTTCATCCAGGAGGGACTACGTCTCTGAGCCCTGGTGTCAAGATGGTGTAGGTCGTTGCACTAAGTGTTGTCAATAATGGTGATGTACACAAGAGATGATGTCTCAATCATACAAGGAAGAATTACCTCACGCGAGAGTGGCTTTAAGAGTTGTTCCACAACTAGAACTCTCAATCAAAAGACTCCTATCAGTATGACACAAAAACATGCATGGTGCGCATCCCACCAACATGGCACAAAAGGGATGTCAAAAAAAAACACATGCACGACGACAACAAGAATATCCCAGCAACATACAACAAGGGATCTCAAAATATACATGATGAGTTATGACAACAAGTACATCACATAAAAGATTCTGCATCAAATCAAGCAAGGAATCATGACAACATATAATAAAGAAGATCCTACATCAACATCAATCAATGATCTGTACAACATAATGCAAAAAGAAGAAGTACATGGACACATCATATACCTCACAACCAAGGGCCATCTGAATAAGTGGACGTCTCACTACTGAAGCTACTCAGACCATTGTTCTCAAGACATCGATCTCATGAAGATGGCTACTTGCACAAGAATGTGGACATATACACTAGCACTTAGAAAAGTGACTAAAAGAAGAAATGAGAGAATAAGAAATCTGAAGCTAGCATCAGATTTGTGGCGTTGAGTAGTGCTGAATCGACTGTCCAAAATCCGAATTCTGAGAAGTTGAGAATTCTGGGCTCAAGAAATCTCCTAGATTCCCATGAGATTCCTCAAAGATTTTGTTCCATGGATGGACTGTAAATATGCAACTTAGATGGTGAATCTTATCTCTTCGTTGCAATCCCTGCAGAAAACCATGAAAAACAAGTATAAACTTGACAATATTCTGAAATGTCAAAATTTTACCTCCTTGGAAAAATTTCATGGCTCATGGTTCTGCACCCTATTTTTGTTGAAATCATGGTTCCACTTGCATTCTGGAAGTGACTGGAAAATGAAAACCTCTGACGAAGAAACGAAGAGCACCATTGTGTTCATGGCGATGAGAGGTGTAAAAACCATATAAAACTTGTCAAATTCTGACAATGTGAAAATTCTGCCCTGCTACAAAACTCATGGTTCCTGCATTAAAATATTAATTAATCTGCCCTTTGCCTCGAAATCCATGCTTGCAGCCTCTCTCCTCCTTGAATTATGTGTAGAGGAAAAATTCTGAGTTTAAATAAAAGCTCATTGGCATATTTACCAATGTTAAAGAGAGGTCGGGGGATCAAATCCTGCCTCTCCCATATATAAACCTTTTATAACCAAAAACCCTGAAATCCCTGCACTGTTACCTTAATATCAGCGATCAGAAGTTGTAATGGGTGCTGGCGCATATATCGGCGCTCGATATAGGGTTTTGGCGATATATGATATCTGGTGGCGACAAAATCAGCGATCGGATCGGCGTATTAATCAGCGCGATATTCGGGATGTCGCCAATATTCATATCGACGGTTGGCACCACGGAGGTATCAACGCCTTTATCAGGGGTTATGCTGATATATAACATATAGATATAGATATAGATATAGATAGTAGATATAGATATAGATATAGATATATATATATATATATATATATATATATATATATATATTATATATATATATATATATATATAATATATATATATATAATATATATATATATATGAGTTGTGGCAGTTTGGAGGGTTCGGTAGAGGTTATGACTGTCGGACCCCAATATATTATATATATATATTGTTATGACATATATGCGGGCTATGTTGAGGAAGGGTCAACGGAGGTTATTGCCGCTGATCCCGATCCCATATAGGAAAATTTTATTGTTGTGATAAGGTTGTTTAAAGGGTTTGGCAGGGTTTGTTGCCACTGATCCTGAAACCCTGTGTTTGGATGGTTTTATATAGTTATTTTAATAACTATTGAAACATTTCATTATATGGTTATTAATTTAACCATTTCCCATGATTTTTGCCTCTTATGCCAACTTTAGGAGACAAATGAGAAAACGCCAAGTTTCAATGGTTGATGGGCTTCCATGTGGGTCCCATTTGCTTACTGGGATGCCATGTGGCATACTGTGGGCCCCACTTTCTCTTGTCATGTCAAACTTTGAAGAGATCTATCTTTCTCATACGAGCTCGGTTTGACGAACCATTTGCACCACCATGATCAGGGCTATGAGGTCTTCAATCTGGTCCTGGTTTGAGCATAATCCAAACACTTTGATTTTTTAGCCATCTTTGTCATATGTGTCCATGGAAAATTTTAGGGGCGAATGTTCTCCCTTTGGTGAAATTAAGGGGTTTTAAATTTTTAGTGGGCGAATATTTTGTATCATAGTACATTTTTACAAATCCCCTCAAATAGCCCACCTTATTTTAAGGGAGAGGGTAAAAAAGGTAAATTTAGCCCTTGAAATTAAGAGTTACAACCTTCCATTCACCTTAATTTTCAAGAATATGTTTTATTTAAGTGAATCCTATGGGCCAAATACCATATTTATAAAAGAGGTATGGTAAATTAATAAAAATATAAATAAATGAGAGGTATGGTATATAAATAAAACATTTTTTATATTTACTCCATAAGTCACCTTATATACATGCAAGGTGTAAACAAATAAAAATATAAGTAAAGTGGAGGTATCGTAAATAAAGTAAATAAATAAAAATATAAATAAACTAGATGTATGGTAAATAAATAAAACCTCTGTTTATATTTAGTCCATAACCCTCGTTCTATTTATGAAGGCTCAAAAAAGAGGTTGTATTTAAGTGAATCCTATGGGCCAAATACCATATTTGTAAAAGAGGTATGGTAAATTAATAAAAATATAAATAAACGAGAGGTATGGTAAACGAATAAAACTTTTTTTTTTATATTTACTCCATAAGTCACCTTATATTTACAAACACTCAAAAAATGCATTATATTTAGGTGAAACCTATGGGCAAAATACTGTGGTACAAATAGCATGGGCTAGATTATTATTAATACCATGCAAAAAAACATTATTAACCCTAATATTAGTATTAATAAAAATAAAAATGGCACATGTTATTGACCCATGGTATTCACCTGGAATGTAGCTTATTTAAATGGAGGAATTAAACCAACATAGATCCATCTTTACTCCCGATCTACTAACCCCCAAGAGGTATCAAATATCGTGATATGCAAACTAGCATAGAGTGAAAAAATATTTGATCCCTATGAGGGCTTGGTGGATCAAGAGTAAAAATGGATATTGTAATTTAATGTATGTTAAACATTTTAGCTTGGTTAAAATAAAAAATAAAATAAAAATCAATAATTAATTTTATTAATTTTTATAAATTACCAATAGTAATTTTTAAACTCCGGGTTTATGATAACCTGTGGTATTGACCCATGGTAATACGATGGTATTCATGTGAGCATGGACTATTTAAAGGGGTATCATCTTAGATCCATCTTAATTCTGGGTCTACCAAGTGCTCAGAGGGATAAATAGATTTCATCCCCCTAAGAGTGGTAGATGTGGAGTTAAGATGGATATAGGTTGGTTTTTATGACAATGAAGATATTAAATAGACTTAGGAAATTATATTGTAAAAACATCTTAAGGTGAATGGTTAAAGCTACATTTAGTCACTTCACAAAATTTAGTAAAAAATACCAATATCTCCATTAATATTGGTTTTTAACTTTTTCTGATTTAACAAAAAAAATTCAAAACAATGAAACCTTATCACTCTTTCTGCATCACCCTCACAGAAGATTTCTCACCATTTTTCAAACATTCTCAATATGATATCTTCATGATAAAGTTTAGGTAGTGATGTCAGATTAGTTGTTTGAAAAATAAGTTGGTTTGTACAACCTTGCATCTTCTGTGCTATTCTTAGTTTGTCCTAATGATCTGCAGGGGTTGGAGCCACTGCACCATATTTTCCTAAAAGGTGGAGATTGTTCACCAAAAAGGAAATTAATCTACATGTTACAATGCTATTAAAAAAATGCTAGACCTATAAGGGTAGTGAATTATGCTAATAAAAAATTTAGATTGGGAGAAACGTAATTAAATTTTATTATTTAATTGAAGATTTCCAATTAAAATAATAATAAATCTACATTTATATATTCATATATTCATTGGAAAGATTCTCACAATGGCCACCTTTTTCAATTAGATACCCTTCAAGCCTTTAGGATACCTAATACTTTCTTATATAATATAGTTAGGGCTTTCTACTTGTTGGCGTGTTGGGTAAACAAACTTGATGTGTTTTTTTTATCTCATAGTTGGAGTCTATGGAAAAGAAAGAAATTTAATAACTTGAAAAAAGTGGTAGCTTGACAAAAGTTGTAGATAAAAGATTAATCTCTCCTACCTTGACAGAACTCGTTGTCAATATCAACACCTACAAGAACTTTGTTTTGGAATATTATCAAAACTAATAGAAGGATATGAAAAAGTGTATTGTAAGAACCTTGAAAAACACAGCCACTGAAACTTGGAACATTGTTTGTAGGAAGAGAAAATTATGTTTCTTTTTTCCAAACATGTATGTTAGTATATTACAGTTTAAGGAATATGTTTTCTTATTATCATATATGGTTTCATATTTTAACAAAACATTCGCCAAGACTTCACAAAGTTTTATTATTTAATAAAAGATTTTCCAAGATCTTACAAGATTTTATAATTCAGTGAAAAATTCTCCATCACTGTACAGGATAATATAATTTGGTGAGAGATTCGCCAAAAAAAATTATATATACATATTATATTATTGATAAAATCACCTCCCATTTTTCCTATGTATCATGGAGATTAGCCCATTTATTATACATATAAATTTAGGGTGGTTCTTAAAATTTTCCATGTACGTGTCTCTCTAGAGCCAATTGGATCAACATTAAGTCCTTGGTTTCAGCTAAGGTGTATATAGCAGTTCACAGATACTTGGTAAACCCTCTTTCCTAGATTACCCTTTTTGATTTATTTTTTGTTTTTTAAGTTCTAAAATTTACTTCCCTCGATAACATGTCTTACCCATTAAGTTCTCCTTGGCCTCATTATGCCTTATTAATGGTAAATTTTAATTAAAGCTCAAATAAATCACCTCATCTCCCTTTGATTTTGAGAAAAGGTCATCATGGAAAAACTATCAATTCCACCTTACATACCCCCTTCACAACCTGACACTAAAGGGTCACCACAAGGAGTCCACCCTAAGATTCCAAAGTCACTTGAAGATCAAGGTTTTGAACTTGGACTTGTCCCGAGCATTCACCCCTTGCTTGTCATCCTTCACCTCGAGAGTTATTGTCATCAACTCAGGAATCTGACCCAGAAAGTCCTAAGGTTCCTCAATAGTTCTTGTTGTTTCCCCCAAATCTACTTTATGATCCTTTGGTGATATCTCCTCAATGCCCATATAGTCTGTTTGATAATCTTGGTGTACTTTTGGAACTTTCTCCTTGTTCATCGTGAATTCCTCCTTACCAGTTATTTCCACCCATGGCATCAGAAGGTGAGATTCCATCTATGCAAGTGTCTCCTTGACACCCTTTTCTAGAAGTATCAACCACCCATACTCCAAGTATTAGTGATGAATCTAAATATCACTTTCCACATGAAGGCTTTCCATATGTTCCCTCTCCTCATATGGGGAGTGGGCCAACTACGCCACCTGAAAGTAGTGAACCTTTATTCTTGCCAGGTTATACCTCTATTGGTCATTTGGTTTCAGGTACTCAAAGCACATCTTTGATTTATCATCATCTGATATCCTCATATGGAATTATGCCTACCACTGTCTCATTTATTTTGAGTGTGGCTTCCCAAATTCATGTCCAAACTATGGTTTCTTCAGTTCTTGTTCAATCTACAGCCACGTTTGGGACAATTAATGTACTTATAGGTTCTTATGCTCCTCTTTCAACCTTTATAGTGCTTAGACCTCCTCCATTGAGTGGGAAATATGTACCACCCCCTATCCCACCACATGGGGGGAAACCATCTCCTCCATATTTACCTCCTTTCTCTGGTGGAACCTATGTGTGTAGATCCCAAACTCACGTTATGGGAGAAAGTCAAATTGTTGGTAGTATTCCTTATCCTAGTGGAACCTCCATTCCTTCTGGATCTGGTCAAATTCCTTATCATCAAACTCTTTCAGCTCAAATACCTTACCAGCATCCATACCCTCCTTATGGTTCACAACAACCTCAAAATCCACCTTTCAATCAATAGGAAGGATCCCAAATGCAGTTGGTCCTAATCCCTCATTTGGGTCATCTGGTCAGTTTCAGTATACTTCTAGAACTTATTCTTTGGGAGCTGGTAATTCTTTGTAGCAAGGCCCATTGTAGCAGCAAGGAACCTATCAACAACAAGGACCTTACGTACAGCAAGGGTCTTATCACCAACCATTGTAGTAGCAAGGTCAACCATTGTAGTAGCAAGGTCAACCATTGCAGCAGCAAGGTCAACCATTGTATCAACAAGGTCAATTATTGCATCATCAACCCTATACTCAATACTCCTCATAGGTTGTCTATCCTCCTTATGGTTCTCAACAGCCTGTGTTGAGTCAATATCAAACTTTTCCTGGTCAAAACCCACATTTTTGGGGACAGACTCACCCTTTGTATGGTTAAAATTCCTCCTAGTGGTGGTAGTATCAAAATCCCTATGGTCAAAACCCACCACTATGGGGGAAAAATTAGTACCAACAAAGTTGGAATCCTTAATCTAGACCTTATCAAAGGCATTGTATGCCTTTTAATCCTCAATTTTCATTTTTAGCTACATTGGAGTTACCAGATGTGTTGAGGCTCCTCTGGTTCCTACCGAGATTCTTGGTGAATGTCCAAAATTCAAAGGAAAGTCTGGAGAAGACCCCTAAGCTCATGTCATGACCTACCATTTGTGGTGATCGTCCAACTCTTGGGTCGACGATTCCATTCGATTACATCTTTTACAACAAACCCTAATGGGTCTTGTCTCCAAATGGTACATCGAGATACCTCAAGGTCCCTTTCAAGATTTTAACACTTTGGCTATGGATTTTATTACTCACTTCTAGCTACGAGTTCGATATGAAACTTGTACCCATCTCCTAACATTTTGCAACAAACGACTCCTACTCACATTTCCAATCACATTCATGAATGGAGGCATCGACGTCATCTTATTAAGTTCAAAATCTTTGATGAGATTTTACCTGAATGGTTTACTAAGTCATTCATTAATCAAATCTCCAAAGACATAGCTATGGGTGGCTTTGTGACTGAAGAACACGCCATCGCATGTGCTTAGTATGTAGATTTGGTATATTTTCAATCTGGCATGCTTTATGATCTCTTACCTGATGCTCCATGACCTTCAACCGATCCGACATCTTCTAAACCTATGGAGACACCACTTGTTGATGATATTATTGGGTTAGTAGATCAAGCTTCTAGTAATGCTTCTCCTGCTTCTACAAAGCATAAAAAATTTTCCCACTACTACACCTTCTCCTCCTGCGAATACTCCCAAAAATCTTAGTAAAAATTTCAAGGTGAATGTTGTCCAATCTACCACAGTAGACAAAGCCTCAAAAGGAAAAAAGAAGGGTAAGGCTAAGGCTAAATCGGATACCCCTAAACATGATTATCCTAAACTATCTACTAATGAAAAATCATTATACCAAGGATTTTCCTCATCATGCTGAGGTTATTTGTTTATTAAAAGGCACCCGAGGGACACCAACCGTGTTGAAATAACCCTTTCCATAACAACAGACTCAATTGGTAGATCAACCACAATCCTCTACATCTTCAAGCTCTCAAGTTTTTGTGAGTGGTATGGAACTTGTCACGGTTGCTACTTGATCAAAAGATTATCAGACTCCTACCAAACTGGTTGTGGAAAAGGATGTCAATGATACACCCTCTACTTCCACTCCACCCAATTCTGGCCCTCTTCATAATGAACGACCTAGTAATGATTCCATTATCTAACCACCTCCCAAAGGTGTTCTTTGAAAATCATCATATAACCTAAATGCGTGAACTTCTCAGCATTATAATATTGTGGAAGATTTAGCTCAAGCGTCTTCGACGATGCCAGCTTTGGAAGTCCTCCAGACTTGTCCATCGCAAAGGAAAACATTACTATCTACGAAAGGAGGGATTAATTCTACAAATTCGAATCTGATTACTTTTGACCTCGAAAACCACGTTCCTCATCTCCTGCATCAACTTTCCTTTCTTATACAAGTTATTATCAAAGGAAATACTATTCATTGGATTTTTATTGATGCGGGTGATTTTGCTTGCATCATGTCAATTTCATGTTGGAAAGCTATTGGCTCTCCACCTCTCAACTAGTCCCCTAATACATTGGAAGATTTCGATGGTAGAGGTTCATGTCCATATGGTATTCTCAATGACTTTCCAATTCAACTAGAAGGAAAAATTGTTAACCTAAAACTAGAAATTTTCAATGCCAATCTAAATTACAATCTTCTACTAGGTCATATTTTGACCCGTGCAATGTTTTGTGTGGTTTCTACTAGGTTTCGTGGGCTCCATTTTCCTCGTTAAGGAAAATAGTCATTGTTTATCAGCTTGCCTTTCTCTCTTCCAACTCCTCAAATGGCAATGTACCATATGTTGGGAATACTGATATCCCTTATGAGAGTGTTGGGGCAGGCCTTTTCAAAGACTCTTCCTTTAAGGGAAATTTTTCCCTTCCACCTCTGAATGCCACTTCAATTAACATGGTCTTGACTTGTCAAGATCCTTGGGTCATTCTCCTTCCTAATCAGATTGACAGTTTTGGTGATGTTATATCGCTTTGCGTTGTAGAGAAAACATATCAGGTTGTTGTTTCAGTGTCTATAGAAACTTCTAAAATTCATGATCATTTCAGTATGAGACTTGACTCATATTCACAATCTCCTTGGCTCGGTTCTTGGGATTCTCTAGATCCTTTGAAGGAGACGTTTCCAACTAATGAGAGCATCATAGAAGTTATGTCTCTCGAGGAAACTCCATGGAATGATGCCCATCATTGTTCCTCATTTCTCCCAAGTCTTGGTGAGATTTCTTCTTGTCTAAAAACCCTTTTTTTTGGTGTACTGATTCATTCTCTTCAGACAGTTATTTTGGTTCACGAAGTGTTGTCCAAGGGAAACATGGGTAATTTTTTGGCAACCATGCCTAGCGACATCTCAGTTCAACCTAGGATTGTCAAAAACTTTCACTTGGGGGCATATTTTTCTCACGATGAGCTTAATATTTTTGCATCCTCCTTCATGAAACTTTTTCACCGAGTTCTTACCATTCTATTGTGTGTAGAGCATGATTGTTCAGAGGTCTTTGTTTCATCCGGATGTATACCCCAGGAAGTTTTGTACACCCCTCCACGCAGGGGGGGTACGGGGGGGACTTGGTACCCCCTGCGCGGGGTTCGAGGGGGCCAATCCCCCCCGGCTAGGGGGTCCGGGGGCCAGCGGTCCCCCGGCGGGGGCTCGGGGGTGTAGCGCCCCTGAAGCTAAAAACAGATGTAAATTTTCCTTGTAAATGTATAGTAATTCTAGTCAATCTGGGCCGTTCATTAGGTAGATGATCTGACGGTAGAACTTATGTTTAGTTTAGGGTTTTTTTCCCTAGAAGGTAACCCCTCTCTTTGTATGAGGGCATTGTATTTGAGGCTGTGAGATAGATGTGTATTTGTGTGTGAGCGAGAAACAGAGAGGTGAGACTGTGAAAAAAAAACAGAGGATATTACAGCGGATTTGTTGTAGGTTGTGTCTCTTCATTTTGCTGGATAATAGAAAGGAAGGACTGGCTGTTCAAGGTGGACGTAGCCCAAACTGGGTGAACCACGTATATATGTGTCTCTCTTGTTTTTTGCATTTTCTATGTTTATATTTCTGCAATATTTTATGTGTTCCATTGCTCCGTAATATTTAATTATCTAACACATTCGACCATTTACAAAACGGGGCATTGATTTTATGACACGTAACCCTCACTCACCCAGGGGACATGGAGGCATTGTCATTATTGTGTATCATCGCACTAATTAGCTGAGTCTATTTACATGTCATGCCAATGGTAAACTATGGTTTTAATCTCTTTTGATCGATTACCCAAGTCCTGAAATGGGTTGCATCTAACGATTTATGTGCCTCGATTTCGCATAGATACCTTGTACATTAGTGTGATTCATTAGCGTGCAGTTGGTTTTGGTGTTTCTGTTTGCTTTTCCAAGCATGTTTTCCTTTGATTACCACATGTTCTACTTGGTTTGCAGATGTCATTGAACCTTTATGTCAGTTTCACTGATGGTGCTTATTGTAGTACACAGAATCTATCTTATGTTGCATGGGAAATCTATGACCCTAATAGTGAGTTATTGAAATTACAAGGCATATGTTTAGGTCATAATACTAATAACATTGCCAAATATAGTGTAGTTATCAAGCTTTTGTTAAAAGCCATTGCTCTTGGCTTTAGAGAGTTAGTCGTTAATATTGATTCACATCTCATTGTACTACAACTTAATAGACAATATTCAGTCAAAAACCCTCAGATTTTGAGAATGTATTTGCGAGTTCATCTCTTGGAATGATACTTCGATTATATCACTTATCAACATATTCTGAGATGTTTGAACACATTAACAAATACATTGGCTAATCATGTATTAGATAGACATCTGCAACATATGTGAAACACAAACCATCACATAGTAGAAATAGTAAACAGGAAAACCATGTGTGTGTGTGTGTGTGTGTGTGTGTGTGTGTGTGTGTGTCTGTGTGTGTATAAACTTTGCATAATGTCTGTTACATCAAAATATCAAAATCTTTGTTCTAATACACATGGCTTCTCGAGCCTACATAAGTGCAGAAAAATGAAAACAAGATGGCTATCTGCCAACATGGTGCTCATGACAGTACGACACAGCTCTGATGACTTGATTCAGCAACCTACACACTCTGGCGGGAACCCCTATAGTATGGCTCTGATATCACAGTGGCACCTCATCAATCATCGCATATTCTGGAATGCCTCTTGTCAAGACTTCCAATTTGCATTCCACCTCTACAATCGGGTCAGCTCCCTCCTCATATGGTGCCTCCTCCTCGATCTCTTGTGCTACTCGCCTAGCTAGCGGAGAAACCCCTAGAGGTCTCTCTGGTCCAACATTTAGAAAACCCACAAGTATCAAATCTCAGTAGAAATGAAACAAAAGAAAATCAAAAACTTTAAAAATAGTTTTTACCTGCATTGATCCACCATGTACCAAGTGGAAGTGGAAGATCAGGCTCTCCTCAAAAATTTGTGTCTGCATATGCCTAATCATTGACCACGATTAGTTGTTGACACATCCATCCAAAAAATGTTGAAGGGATTGACATTTGTTGACCGCCTCCTTGTCGAGGCATCAGCTCAACCAATCTCAGTAATTGTGAATCTCTGGGTGCTGAGGCATCCACTTCCATCCACTGATAACGAAACAATGGTACATGATCCAAGAAGAATGTGACCAAAATGGATCTGTAGCTGAACTCTTTTAGCTTCCCTATTTTTCACTTCATAAGTTGGTCCTTCATGTTGACCAGCAATCCCTCACACTAGTTGAACATTATGGGGTTTATGTACTCTATATCATACTGAAAATGAGACTTTATTGCCTCATGCAATCCTTGAGCTCCAGCAACTCAAGCCATGGTATGCAAAATGTTTCTTAGTGGGAGATTAGTGATGGTATTGATATCAATATTCCCACTCTTAGTTTTCTGGGAACTTGGGAAATGCCTTGTGATCAATATATATGTGCTTTCCCCAATAGGACAAGGATTGGATAGCTAAATCCATTCTCCCCTCCTGGAAAACCCTATAATGAAGTATATATATATATATGAGATGTCAATCTCAAGATCCTGGTCCCCAGTGATGAACAATTGGTCGTTTACGTCCCACTAATCAACCAAATGTTGTATTAGCTTGATCTGGGTTCTAATCCCAGGAATCCTGAAGAATTTTAGCAACTCGCATGCTCAAAGGGAAGCAATGCAATTTCGGTCTTGGACTGCTTGATGATCCTCGGCTCTGTGTCCTCTTTATTTCCATTCGATTGTTGTTTTTAGTTGAATTACGTGTGGAACATCCATAAAACAACATTTCATGAGCATCTATGGAAACAAATTTTAGGAAAAATCATTAAACATGGAAGATTTTCCAAAAATTTCACAACTTTGTGCCAACGTGACTGTTTCTATATTTTCTCGCATACCAGCGCATTTCCATAGTTGGCCATAGGGTGAGCAATGTAGGTCTGATGGGTAAAACCCATGTTGATCATCCTCAACATAAAATTTTGTTAAGCCCTCCTTACAGCCTAATTTATGGATGAAAATGCATGAAATTACAACCAAATTGAAGGGAAGGGACAGATCGCTTACCTGTGGCAAATGGCTTGATGAATGGTGCCCAGGATTGATCATACTCCTCACCTGAAGATTGAGGTAAATTAGGATAAAAATTCTCTATGATTTGTAAAATGGTAAAATGGTAAAAATGTTTTACTTTTTGGAGTTTTTATAAGTTTTTAAAAGATATTTTCACTAAATTAGGGCATATTTCACTTATATTTTAATAATTTTCCTCGAAATGGGTAATGTGTGTTTCACTTATGCAATGGCAGGTCATGGTACATGGTGATGGTGATTAATTTTGACTGATTCAATGAGTTTTATTTTATCACTTTTTCAAACTTGTCAAAAAATAAATGAAAAAAGGAACCCCCCTAGAGTCATCTTTAAGCTCTTTTCTAACTCTCAAAACATGAAAAGACCATCAATTACTTGTCATTTCAAACTCATTAAAGTAAATGAAATTATGTCTATTAGTATAAGTTTAACCCTTTTCTGGACTATTACAGACTATTGTAGGAAAATGTAATACCTTAGTCAAACATGGCTAAGCGGTTCTCTTAGATATTGTTTTCTACCTTTTTAGATTCAAGAGACTATAATTTATGAAAAGGCACCTTTGGAGTTTTCTTTTTCACTTCTTTTTCAAACTCTCTAAACATGAAAAAGATATCGAGTTACCCCTCCATCAGATTCGTAGAACTTAAATGACGCAGGACTTGTCATCGTGACATGACCGAGTTTCTCCTTCCTAGGGCTCGTTAAACTTACTAGGAGATTCATCTAAAGGATGAACTTATACGACAAGCATATTTTATCCCCTTCAAGATTGAGATAACAAATAAAGGGGCACTCACTAGAAATAGTGGGGAAAAATGAAAGCGAACATCTCTTGTATTTTGTGTAAAGGATGCATGTTGCTCTTGAACATGACTCTTATCTGTTGCTCATGTCAAGTATGGATTATCCTCACTTCATCACTTAGCTTCCTAGGTTTTTGGAATCCATTTTTCCTCTCAACTAATTATACTACATTGTCATCATGATCTCTGATCCTATGATGAGTCAAATGATTCCAAACTCTGGATTCATGTTGTTGATATGTTCAAGAGCAGTCCCATATGCAGTCTTTTACTACTTATACAGCGTCTGACCTTTCTACCATAGTCCTAAATCAAACTTATCTACTCTACTACATATTTCCTTTTTGGTAGATGATGTGGGATACATTATGCCCCTCCTTCGATGGATCTCTTCCTATCCACTTCAGCTCATTATTCAAGAAGATGATCTAGAAACTCCCTTCCAATACCTTGGAGCTTACATGCCTCAATGGCAATTTCTACGTGTTTGAGGATAGTTTCACATCATTGGCCTTCTATCAAACGATTCTCTGGGTGTTTGACTTAAAATTCATTATTCACACTCATGGATTGTGTTGTTGTACCTTGAGAGCCATTGGCATTATTGGTGGTTTCTCTCGTGCCTTTAACAATTTACATCATTGACCGACAATCAAGTGGTTTTCTATCATTCAACTTCGACACATCTATTCACATGCTATAATTTGTATAATGATCAGATCGAGATAGAGATGAATACCTTGGGTTTCATATGATAAATCTGAGTTGCAGGGAGTTATGAATTATTAATTATTGTACACATGTTTCCCTTTATATGGATGGTTGAACCCATACCATGGGTCCATACATATGATCCTTTTAATTTGGATGGTTGCGTCCATGCCGTGGATCCATGCACTTGATCCCTTATATTCGAATGGTTGTGTCCATGTCGTGGATTCATGTATTATTAGATGCATATTCATATATGTATCACTAGGCATGTTTATATCAGAGATATCATATATGTATATGTATATGCTTGATTTTTAGGTCTCCTAATGGTGTTTTTCATGTCCTTGCCTTGACTTGTAAAGCATTTCACCCATCACTCCATGTTATGCCTTCATTCTTTAGGGGGCATCTATTACACAATATTTTAGCACACTTCCTTTTCACTTCCTGTTCCACATCCCGAAGTGCCAAAATGTTGACAACTGTGAAGTTTACTCATCATGAAACACATACTAAAACATCCCTGAAGAATGGAAGAAAAGCTACCCTAAGTCAATTTTGGAGAAGGTTGACTGAAGCCATAAATTTCAGGACCAATGCTATTTACTTTATTGTTTGCCTATGCTGATAGCAGGTTACAGTTCTTTGACCTACCATTGCTAGCATGGGTTTTGATATGAAATCATGTGCTGAACCTCTTTTGGTGGGTTTTCCCAAAATGGAGGAGAAGCTTTGCATGCTAGAAACTTCGAGAACAACGAGCTGGATGTTGTTGGGTAGAGATATGGTTGAGCTTTTGATCCTATCTTTAAGGTCCTTCCACTTGATATGTGGACCTTCTTCCTCTTTTTTGGATTCCTAAATCCCTCTCCCTTCCTATAAATCGAATCCCCTCCATCCCCAAATGGTTGGTCATTGATTGCCTATATTCCTATGCTAAGATTATGCTCAAATGTTGCTCATCTAACTTGGAGAAGGAGTGCTTGAAGAGTCTTGGCTTGGACTTGGAATTCCACCCAAAAGGAGGTCGCCAACATCAAGGCAATGGTTGTATGCTTCCCTTCTTGATTCATTAATATATACATCTGATGTTCACTTTCCATAAATGTCTAAATATTTATGCATTTAGCTTGCTACTCCTTGATATGTCAAGTAGTTTATGTTTGTTATATACTATGTATGCTCTTGTATCTCTTGTTGTCTTTTGTTCTCTCTTACAGGTATTCAGATGCTAGGAATAATTAGGAGAGAGCCTGAAAGCTAAGGGGTCGAGTTCATCATCAAAGGATTGAGCACTTAGCAAAAGAGCAAGGTAGGTTTCTCTCTCTCTCTATTTTTCAACATAAGCTAGGAATGTCTACATTAGTTTGTTCAGTTTGTTGCTAGACCCACTCATTGGGCTAGAGAGAACGCTTCTGTCAGCAGAACGGATTTATCTTCACAACAATGTGCATGTCTTCCGTATATATGCATATGTGCATCTACCGTATATGTACATATACAAAAGATATGCGCATTTACAAAAGATGTGCTTATACAAATGATATGTGCATATACGGAATACATGTGCATATATGAAATATGTGGGCATACGAAAGTCACACAACTTCTATATATGTGCATCTCATGTATTGCATATATTTTGTATATGCACAAATCATGTATATGTGAAAATTTCATATATGTGATTTAAAGAGGAACTCATTAAGTCATTTGCCTCACTTATTTAAAACTCTTCATGAAGCTCCTTTAGATAGAGCCACTCAAGGACCTCCATATCCCCTCCAGTTAGAAAATTTCTCGGTTGAAAGTATTATCTCTTCTGCATAGGGCAATCCCGATGCTATTGTTCCCTGTGTTCGGTTGAAAAGTCAAAACTTGGGCTCAAGCACTATTGTAACCTGTTGTGGCCACCAACAACCCCACTCCTTATAAAATGTTATTGCTAATACTAAATAAGTGGGGACCCTCAGTAAAAAAATTTCAAAAATAAATAAATTAGTGTTATATTTCCCTGAAACTTACAACTTCATGGACTTAGGAAAACTCCTTTGAAGAATCCAAAAACCTAAGTTTCATAATGAAGAAAGTAAATTCACTCCTTAAGGAATATCGCATCGCACAAAGAATGATAGGGTACCTTCTAATGAGTTAAAATGATAAAAAACACGAGATTGCGACGCGAAACTTCATCGCACCGCATGCATTAAAGAAACACTCACATTGAAAAACTTTAAAATTGCCGATATGCGATATCGCATATCGTGCATTGCAAAAATCACATGAGTTACACATAAGGATTATAATGATCAAGTGATCTGCGATATTGCGATACTGCGATACCGCGATATTGCGAAGTTGCGATATTGCGATACTGCGACCTTGCAATAGAACAACATGATGAAATTGCAATATTGCGATACTGCGATACTCCGATATCGCAAAGCAAAATACAAGACCTCTCCATCGCAGTTGGTTTTGGCTCATTATTCGAGAAAACTTTTTCTGAGCCAAGAACTGGTCATGCATTTTAATGCGAATTAATGAGTTATTGCCAGTTGTTAATGAAGTATGGTGTTATGTTTTTTGAAGAACTAGTTCACGAAAGGTGGCATGTTTTGCATATCTTCGGCATTTAAAGTTTTCTTGTCATTATTTTTTTCATTACTTCCACCTCAAATGTAAACTGTAGGAACGAAGGACAAAGCATTATACAAGGCAGTATGCAGAAAACTATGAGGAGGAAAGGCAGTACTCCAATGTCCATTTCGGAAGGCACACCTAATCCACTTAAGGGAAAGAAAGAGCCGCAGAACTCTTCTGAGGCATCCATCATAGATTTCTCATATACAGCCATGGTTGAATGGGTACTGAATGATGTTGATACCAGAAATAGACAGTTTAATGCTCAGGGTCAAGAGCTCATGGAATCACTATTTTTACAAATTTTGAGCTTTATATCAAATGAGAGAAAAAGGCGCAAGAAGCGAAAAAACACATCAGGGAAGCCCAGATCAAGAAACAGAGGCAGTTTCCGATGCATGATTAGCACTTAGCGCTAATTGCGCATCGCTGAGAAAACTTGCTCGAAAAGGAAGGCTCCTAATTACTCAGTCACCTGCAAGCCTCAAAAATTGCAAGAAAGCAGTGATAGAAACAAACTAGAAACAGAAAACTAAAGGAAAAGCAGAAGCAGTCCAAGGGTTAACCAAGTTGAAATGGGATTATTACCAGGTATACATGGTAATGCCACATAGTCATTGAATGACTCTCAAGTATATCATCAATTTTACTGAGAAGATAATGCCAGCTCTTACCGATTCTATTTGCTTAACTCAACCAAAGACGGAATACAGTCAGTTGACTCCACTCAGGAAAATACTAAATGCTTGCGACGTTAAGGAGCAAATTAGAAATAGTTAGATATTAGATTTAATTTTAGAAATAGTTTTCTTAGAAAGAGGATGGTCATTTAAACCGAATCCTCAATTTCTATAAATAAGTTATTTAGTTAGTAGTATTTAAACCCTTCTCATGCATTTAGAGAAGGGTCCAAAAATTTAT